>VWPW01020154.1:0-13053 GCA_013389825.1 Crypturellus undulatus
TGGGGGAAGAGGAGCCCCCAGCATGGACCCTCCCAGCTCCTCTCCTGAGCAAGCAGAGGGGCTTCTCAGCCAATGTGCTCTGCTCAGGGTGGACCAGGTAGCCCTTCTTGAGCATAAAATCATCAAGCAAAGTGCTCGTCCCTGATCTCGGCTGCCCTGAAAAAGCCAGTGGGAGCCAGACCCCAGCACGGGGTGAGTAGCCTTGGGCCCTGCCAGGGGACTGTGTGACCATCCCTCACCCGCAGCCGACTGTGCCACGGGGCTCAACGTGGATGAGACCCCCCGGTGGCTCCATCCCTGCCGCAGAGCCCCGCAGCGCGCAGGCTCTGGCTGGCCGCTGCTGCCAGCCCCCCATTCCCACGCGGCCGGGCGGCCTCCGAGAGCATCCGCAGCGCGGCCGGGAGCCGGGCTCGCGCTCAGGCTGCGGCTTGCGGAGCCCGGTGGCTCCGGGCGCTGGCGTCAGCGCTGCCTGTCGGGGCAGAGCCCTGGCGGGAGCTCCCGTTCCCGCCGCTGCCGTCGCCGCCTGCGGAGCCGGGCGGCTTCGCTCCTGGCTGTGGGAAAACCTGCGGGCAAGGGCTGAGCGCGACGGGAGTCCGGAGACACTCGGGAAGGGCTTGGGCAGCTTCAGACCCCACGTGTGGGATACTGGGAGATGGAGGGGGATACCCGGGACAGGGTTAGGGGGGTGCCAAGGACACGGAGGCTGGAGCTTTGTGCAGGGGAGCCACAAAACAAAGTGACAAGAGGATAAGCAGCAAAATAGTGTGTTTTATACAACGGGGGTGCGGGGAGGTGGGATGCCTGTTGCCTTCTCCAGCGTTGCCCACTGGCCCGGGGCACTAACAGTGAGGATGGCACGGGGCGGGAGGGCAGCCGGCAGCACAGTCACGACTGCCCGTGTCACCAGCGCATCCGCACAGAATGACCGGAGATTCCCGGCCACAGCAGCAGCTTGGGGCAGCCCCCAGCCTGTTTGCAGTAAAGGCTCGGGGGGAAACGCGTCTCTGGCTGCATCAAGCCATCCTCACCCATGAGCCAGCGCTCACTGTCGATGCTTCCTTAGAGCCCAGCGTCATCCATCCTTGTCCTGTCCTGCAGGAGAGGCCCCGCAGGTCCCCATAGCCCATGCCATCCGGTAAGGCGTCATCTCTGCCATGTCCAGACTCCCCAGTGGTGGCCCTGGCCGTCTCCTCTTGTCCCTTGAGGCCCATGGGGGACGTGGCTTGACGCTGCAGCGGTGCCAGCTCAGCTCCTCGGTGCCTCCGTCCTGCCCCGCGGTGACAGTCCCTGCTGCAGGAGGCGCAGCAGGAAGCCAGCGCCCGCGCTGGCCTCGCCGGGGGCTGCCCTCCACGTGCCCAGGCCGGAGCGCGCGCTGTGAGCTCATTTCCCCACGGGGATCCGGTTCTCCCTGCCGCTCGCTGAGCTGAGCGCCGTCTCCATCCTGCCCTTGGGATGCTGCGTGTCCGTGGGACGGCCAGCTGGGGCCGGGTCACACTGCAGCACTGCGGAGAGAAGGACTCTGTTACCTCGAGGCTGGCACGTGGGGCAGCACCAGGCTCCGAGCGGGGCTGAGGAGCAGCGCTGAGGTCCACAGGACCCTGCTGTGATGCCAGTCCGTGAGCCTGCACCCAGCGCCTGCCCTGAAGCTCCAGCACCTCCATCCCCGGCGCGGAGCAGGACATTGCAGTGTCCTTGGGGGGTACCCACCACCCAGCAGAGCAGGAGGAGAGTTGGGGAGCTCCCAGAGAGGTCCCACATCAGGACTGTCACCAAGTGGGCAGGGTGGCCTGCAGCTGCCCCGCTCGCGGCTGCTCCTCTGCCCCAGGGCCACCAGCCAGCACGAGAGATGGGAGCTCCGCGAGCTCTGGAGCTTGGCCCTTGGAGCGCACCTGGCCCCAGGAGCGGGCTTGGCCTCCTGCGGAAACCGCAGCGGCCCAACCCCGACCACACAACCGGGTGGGAGGGCCAGGTCAACCTGCCCGGAGGAAAGACCATGAGAACGGCCCGTCTGGGAGAATGTTGGGAGATTAAATCCCAGCGGGTGAAGCTCAAGCAGCTTCACGGGGAGGCAGAGGGCAGAGCGAAGTGCCCAGAGCCATAGCCCTGGCCAGGGACATGGGACCCCCACACAGACCCAACCGGAGTGTCCCTGTCCACAGGGCTGCTGTGCTGCTGGGTGGCCCGAGGTGATGGGCAAGGGGGACATCCTGCAGCAGCTCCCTGCACCCACGGAGGCCCCGGGCGCGCTTACCCGCTCTGCAGCTGTGCCGGGCCCGCACGACCTGCATGGCCTGCTGGTTCTTGAAGCGGACGAGGCCCATGGTGATGGCGGCGTTCCAGCCCGGGTCCTCCTGGGCGCAGCGGAAGTCGATCTCATGGCTGTCCTCCATGACCACGGTGAAGTAGATGTGCCGCTGCTTCCACTCCACGCACTCCACCGCCTTCATGCGCGCGAAGCTCAGCTCCTTGCGGCGCGAGCCCTTGGGCTCGAAGAGCTGCAGCCCCTTCTCGGTGAGGAGGCAGCGCTTCTTCTTCCAGAGCTGCAGCAGCCCCCCGCTGCGCTTCTCCAGCAGCCCCTCTCGCAGCACCTTCTCGGGGGTCATAGCAGCTCCTCGGCCCCGCACAATCCTCAGCTCCTTCCACCCGGCATCACCCGCCGGGGACTTCCAGCCCCTCCGCGTCGGAGGCTCCAGCGCGGGGACCCTCCGTGGCAGTCGCCCCGGGCGGGGGTTTCACCCCCCGCCGTCCGTCCCGGTGTCCGCCCGCTCGCCGGCAGCTCTCAAAGGGTGGAAGCAATTAGGTGCCGCATGCCGGCTGCGATGCCTATCGCCGGGCCGTGCTGCCCCGCGCAGCCCGTGGGAGCCCGGCGCCGCGCGGCGGGAGCTGCCGCTACATGCCCGGCCGCTCTGCCGCTTGCATTCCTTCCCCGCCTCGCCTGGCCCCTCCTCGCAGCCTCCCTTCACGCCCAGGCGAAGCCCGGCCAGGCCCGGCGCAGCCCCGGGGAGGACAGGGCACCGCAGCCGGCGCCGGGCACGGCCGCGGGGACGAGGGGATGTGGGCAGGATTTGGGGGCTCGGCTGAGCTGCGGCGCTGGGCTGGACGTGCCGGCTGGGGCAGGGGGCTGCAGGGTGCAGAGCACACCATGGAGGGGGGTGTAGGGGCACGGGGCAGGCTATGGGGTGCAGCGAAAGCTGGGGCATGGGGCTATGGGGCATAGTGCCAGCCTGGCACAGGGATGTGGGGGCCTCACTCCCAGGAGAGGGCACTGGAGCCCGGAGATGGGAGGCTGCTCCGAAGGGCCCATTCTCAAGAACCCCTCGGAGTCCCTGTACCCAGCGAGCATCTTTAGGCCTCGTGGGGCTGGCACGGGAGGAGATGGGCACGCTGGCACCGCCAGGGCCCGACCGGGTCCGCCCTGCCCCGGGGTGAAACACCCGGCTCCTTTCCGGCCCATCTCGTTCCTGGCCACGTCGGGTTCCTCTGTTCCCGTGCCAGGGCCGGCCCTGCCTGGAGGAGGAGCTGGCCCTGCTGTGCCGGGCCAGGCGGGGAGCTTCAGGGGCTCTGGTGCGGGCCATGGGGGGATGAAAGCCATGGGGGGATGAAGGCCATGGGGGGATGAAGGCCATGGGGGGAGGAAAGTTGCAGCCCCCTCACTGTGAGCCTGAGGATGCCGAGGGTGCAGATACCTTCACACATGCAGGAAAGGAAAAAAAATCCACCTGGGAGAGGCTTGGGATCTCCCCAAGGTCTCAATCCAGGGCTGGCAGCCCCTGGGCTCCCTGGCACGTTTTCTTCTGCTGCGCAAGCATTCACCACCTGCACATCCCCCCCAGATCCCGGCCATCCCTGCCTGAAGGGTCCCCTGCACCCTGGCTCAAGCCCCTGCACCCGCCTGGCCCCCCAGGTCCCCCGTTGTCCCCCCACGTGGTGCCGGGTCCCAGCGCAGCAGCCCGGGACGCAGCCCGCAGCGGGCGCTGGCCGGGGGGCAAGTCTGCAGCACCGATGAGATGCGCCTAATTATCCCTCATTACAAGGGCAGGGCAGCGGCTGCCGGAGCCAGGAACTGGTTCGTGCTCCCTGGGGCCACCCTCGCCACGCTGGCACGAATCCCCTGGTCCCAGCAGCCCTGGTTTCGCTACACGGTGCAGCCCTGGTCCCCCATGGCAAAATCCAGTCGAGGAAATGCAGGAATGAGCCCTGCCAGGGTGGCTGCTGCTGGCTCCGGTCCAGCCGGCCGGGATGTCCACGAGCGCTTCTGGGCACGGGTCCTTGTGCAGGACCCCCTGCACGGCAGACACGGGCCAGCCCCAACTCCTTCCTCATGACCCTGGGAGAGGTGAAGGTGCCAGGAAACCTCCTTGGGGTCCCAGCCCCACTGCTGAAGGTCTCTTCTCGCTCCCAGCTGCCAAGGGAAGCTTGCTTTCCCTTAGCCATGGAAATGAGAGTTTCCACAGAGTTTTTCTTCTCTGACAGCCCATTTCCAGAGTCCTGGAGGCTGCCCGGGAGGCTGCTGCTGTATCTCCGTGCCCTCGAGCAAACCCAACAGGACGCGCCGCATTTCTGCAGCTGGCAAGCAGCCGGCATCGCTCCGTGGGCTCCCCACACGCGTCTCCTCTGCAGCGGCAGGCGATGGGACAGGACAGGGCTCAGGCAGGGGACATCAGCAGCCGCTTGGGTGACATTCCCACCAAGCGCTCGACCCCAGCGGCTGAGATGGGGTTGGTGGCCGCGGGGCATCCCTGTCACCATGGGCAAGGACTTGCTACTGAGGGGCTCAGAGGTCCTCAGCCCATCATCCCATCCACAGCAGCGTGTTTCTACACCAGCCGTGCTCGGCCGTGAACTCACCCTCTGCTTCATCTCTTGGGCACAGAA
The DNA here is from genome assembly GCA_013389825.1 of Crypturellus undulatus. Lineage (NCBI taxonomy): Eukaryota > Metazoa > Chordata > Aves > Tinamiformes > Tinamidae > Crypturellus > Crypturellus undulatus. The sequence goes on from VWPW01020154.1 coordinate 4,876, forward strand.
TCGGGTCCCACAGCCCCTTCCCCAAGGAGCAGCGGCTCCCTCCAGGCAGGAGCATGGAGGGACAGGTGCAGCTGGGGGCAACTCACCTCTGCGGCCTCCGAAGGGACCCGGGTGACACTGGGGCACACTTGAGGAAGGTCTGTGTCCCTGCAGCGCAGATGCTGGCGGCTGCATGGGCAGCAGTAGCCAGCAGAGGGGAGCAGACAGTCGCAGCTGCCCTGAAACTCCCTGAGCCCAGCCTAACCTCTCCCAGGTCTTGTTCCTCAGCCTCCTCCAGTCTTCCCCCTGTCCTGTCCACGGGCATAGCCGCAGTGATGCCCACCCTGGGCTCTCCATAGTGACACAGCTGCCCTNCAGCCCCTTTCCCAAGGAGCAGTGGCTCCCTCCAGGCAGGAGCACGGAGGGACAGGCGCAGCTGGGGGCAACTCACCTCTGTAGCCTCCAAAGGGACCCGGGTGACACTGGGGCACATGTGGGCAGGTCTGTGTCCCTGCAGCGCAGACACTGGCGGCTGCATGGGCAGCAGTAGCCAGCAGAGGGGAGCAGACAGTCGCAGCTGCCCTGAAACTCCCTGAGCCCAGCCTAACCTCTCCCAGGTCTTGTTCCTCAGCCTCCTCCAGTCTTCCCCCTGTCCTGTCCACGGGCATAGCCGCAGTGATGCCCACCCTGGGCTCTCCATAGTGACACAGCTGCCCTAACGCCTCGATCATCAGTTCCCATCACACCACAGATGTCGGTCCCCATCACCCCACAGGCTCATGGTGCCCTTAAGCCACCCCAGAACTCTTCTCCAGAGGATGATGCAACTCCAGCCAGCAGGCAGCACCACACTGCAAACCCTCAGAGCAAGATCGCTCTGCCAGGACGTTGCTCACACTGTCAGCTGGGAACTTTGGGGCTGAGAGCACAAACTGCAGGATCTCAGCAGGTTTTTGCTCCTATGCTGCACCCAGCAGTCACTGGTGCCCTATTTGGTGCACAAACATACCTTGGCCAAGAGGGAAATACATACCCTGCGTGCACCTATCCACGCTCCCCTTCTGCTTCCTGCTTAGAGCAGCCACTGGGGTTTGCTGCCCAGCAGGTACCATCACATGGGCAAAGCGGCTCCGTTGCAGCAGGGATGGAACGACACCACAGGACAGGCTGGGAGGGACTGATGCGGAGCAGCTCTGCAGAAAAGGTCCTGGATGTTCTGGTGGATGAACTGCCCAGGAGCCAGCAGTGTAGCCTGGCAGCAATGAACATCAACCACGTTCTGGGCCCCATTACCACGATTAGAGGCAGCAGGTTAGGAGAAATAATTAGTCCTCTCTAGGGAGCACTCACAAGGCCACATCTGTCCAGCTTGGGGCTCCTCAGTGTAAGAAGAAATCAACAAAACTGAGAGGCCAATGAATAGTGACCAAGATGATGAAGGGGTTGGAGTATGTGAGATGGAGGAGAGACTGAAGGAGCTGGTTTTATTCAGCTCAGAGAAGAGAAGGTTGTGGGGGACTGAATTTCAGGCTACCTAGAGAAGGCAGAGCCAGGCTCCCCTTGGAGATGGAATATGAGATGACAGATACAGGTGCCACAAGGAAAATCCTGATGGACGTAAACAAAAAGAAACCACGAACATGGAACATCCCTGTGACAGGGATCCCAGCTGCACAGGACCTTCATCATTGAGGGGCTTCCAAACTCAACCGCTGAACAGAGCCTCAGGTGCTCTGCTCAATGTGACCTTTGCAGTTAGCCCTGTTTCCAGCAGGTTTGACTGAAGATCTCCAAAGGGCCTTTCCATCCTAATTTTTTTTCTATAATCCTGAGAAACTCAAACCCGGAGTTTCATCCTGACTTTGACCTCATGTCCAGGGGCAAGGGGCCTCAGTGGGATCCCTCAGACTCACAACCCGCCAGCATCTCTCCTCTCTGACACGATCTCTACAAGTAGGGAGAAAACAGAGACTAAAGTAAGGCTGTTCTAGGAGTTTTATTGAATAAACAGCTTTGCTTGGATACAACCCTTGCATGCTGCACCTCCAGCTGAAATGCTGTAGCAAAGCGTCCACCCCACGTGCACAAAGAAAGCATGAGGATCCCTAACCCCCACACACCTCCTGCAGGGAGCAGGGCTCCTGCCAAGCCAATTAGCTGAGTTTCAGCCTCCACACAGGAGGTGCTACGCGAGGCTGCTGTGCGACGTGTCCTGCATCCTCTAGGGCCCCTTTGCGGCCAGGCTTTGTGCTCCACAAACCCAAGCAGCTATCGCAAACGCAGAGCCTCACCCAAGCCCCCAAGCACCAAGAGCAGAGCAGCTTTGCCAGCTAGAACTTGGGTCCCAGACTGAGTGATGGACAAAAGCAGGGGGAGGATTTTTGGAAATGCTTAAAAGGGCTACGATTCCCCTCACTCAGCTTACAAAACCTCATGCAAAAGCTGAGGGTGTGCTGAGCAGGAGACCAATCTAAAGGTTTCCAGGATCTAAAATGAAATTAAAACTAAACAACTAAGCCTGACTTTTGGTTTAAAAAGTGTGCTAAAATAAAAGGAGCTGAAGTCCTACTTTCTAAAAGAACTGCTGTTATTATTGCGCTTCTGAAAATGTTTTCCTGATCCCATGTATGCTGCACATGTTTACAACCACCATACTTTAAAAAGACAGAATATCCCTGTGGAGTTTGCAAGCCAAAGCATGTTATCAACTCTGGTTCCAAAGGAGAAACACAGGAAGAAAGTAAAGGAGGTGGATGAAGATGAGTTAAGCTGGGATGTTTCTAAGATCAAGGGTTAATTGGGCCATTAAAAATGGGAGTAGGTGGAAAGTTCCCAAGTTATTCAGCAGGGCTCAGCTTGCCTGTTTGGAGGAGCACTATGTCACAGCACTGATAGGAATTTTGATATGATTTACACACGTTTTGGGTCACTGACAGACACAAGGTCTCTTCTGGGTCTCCCAGAACCAATGGTGAGCCAGCATTGGGCTGAAGATCAGCCAGGCCCAGCTGGTGCAAACTAGCAGAGCTCAAAGACCACAGCTGGGCTGTGACAAACCATCCTGGGCCATCTCTGCAATTGTGCTTTAATTACAAGCCATGATTAACACATTCCCGTTTCCACTCCCATCTGTGCCTCCTGCTCAGGTCAGTCAGTGGATCTCCGCAGCCCCAGACAGGGAATAACCTTTTCGGCACAGCCAGGCTTTGGGCAGCTTTGATGTTTATTACTTGCTCTGTGACACAGCACTGCACGGCTGGATGCGCATCCTGCCAGGAGGAGGCACCTTCATGGATAACGTGGAGCAGAACGTTTTTGGAGGTGTGAGCTGTGTTCCCCGTCTGCATTTATACCAGATGGAGGGACCCCCAGGGCTTCAGAGAGCCCTGGGGCAGGTCAGAGAGGAACGAACTCGTGCTGTGAAGTGGCAGGCAGTTACTGAGTACTAAAGGGTGCTCACTGCGAGTGCAGAAAGGGTCAGGCAGCAAAGACTGGTCCGGACAAGCCAGAGTGCGCAGAGTGCCGGGCCCTGGGTGCTTCACTGCGAGTGGATGAGCGCCCCAGCTCCCTGCCCGAAGCCAAAGCCCTTGGGCCCGAAGTTCTTGGCGTAGCAGCCTGCAGAGGAGGGAAAGAAGAGTCAGGTAAAGCCCTTAACACAGGGAGCACCTGCATGGGAGCAGGTTCCTCTCTTGAGGCAGGTACTACCCAAGCAGGGCTGGGTTTGATGCATTTGTTGGTGGAACAGAGGCCCCAGGTGTAACAGGGGAAGTCCCCCAGCAAGTGCCAAGCCATCCCCAGGCACTGCTGCTGGGGGTCACCACCTCCCCATACTTCCATCCCATCCCAGTTCCAAGCAGTTATTTAAACCTCCACTCTTTGGATTCCAGGATGAATTCCTGGAATCNCAAGTGCCAGGTCATCCCCAGACACTGCTGCTGCTCCCCATACTTCCATCCCAGTTCCAAGCAGTTATTTAAACCTCCACTCTTTGGATTCCAGGATGAATTCCTGGAATCCACCGTGGATTTTGTTAGGACCTGTGACTGTGCCAGCAGGGAGGCGGTAGGGAAGGTGGCGCTCACCTTTGCAGTAGATCTCCCCATCTTTGTCTGCCAGGGTGGTGGATTCCAGGCTCTTGCCGCACTTGGCACAACGGAAGCAGGACTTGTGCCAGGACTGCGGGGACAGCAGGAGAGCTCAGTCAGAGAGGACACAGCGACAGGAGAACAAAGCTCTGATTATCACAGGGGGTCCCAGCCCTCCACAGCAGCAGCCACAGTGCCCTTCTTCAGAGTCCCTGTTGTTGACCCATCCCAGTAAACCAACCAGCTTAGATGGTCCCAACCATCAGCAAGACGGACCCTCCGATGCACCAGTCCCTTCACCGAGCAGTATTTTCCTCTGAGAAATACACTCCTTTTGCTTACACCCCAAAATCAGTAAACATGAAACATAAAATTAGTAAACTTCCCCAAATAAGTAGATGTACTGTTGCTGTCCCCCAGCCAGTGGTGACGTCAGGACCGGGCCACCTGCCCCTATTCTACTAGAGCTCCGAGGAAGGCAACAAGCAGATATTAAGAATGCAGAAATCGGTGTTTAAAAATAAAACTCCCCCGTGGCTCTGCCTGCAGCCAAGGGATAAATCAACTCGCAGCCTCTGAGCAGACTGCAGAGTAGCCAGAGCTACTCATATAGGAATTTAAAGTTAAAAAAAAAAAAAAAAAAGGTTTGAAAACAGGAACCTTTTTTGGAAGAAAATGTGAAATTGGGGCTGGAGGAGGAGGTAGTGGATGGAGTCATCCAGCAAACATTAGCACATGAAATACGCGCTCTGGAATCCTCTCTGGTTTGCTTGAATGTAATTGCTTTGCCAGCGCTGGTTCCTCATAAACAGTGAGCCCAGAGCCTACCAGTAGGTCTAGCATCTGGATCAGGATTTTAAGGATAAGTTTTTCTGACCCTGGGCTGACCCCCAAGGCATCCATCAGGAATTCCTCCACTGCCAGCCTGAGTATGACGGTGCTGGGAGCCTATTTCTTGCAACTAAATTCCTCTCCTCTTTGCTCCAGGGAGAGAGGGGAAACACAGAAATCCCGGAGGGGACAGATCACTGCTGAGGTCAGCGAGCGTCTCGGCTTCAGACTTGGACTGATGCCACTGCTCAATGATGGCAGTAGCCATGTCCTGCACCAGTGTTCATCCCTCCAATGCTTCCAGCTGCAGGGACCTCCACTCTGACCTCTGTGGAACAACGGTCCAGTTATTTATCATAAAACAAACTTCTCTCCATTTCCCTTGTCTGGAAGAGTGAGATGGCTTTGAAAACCTGGTTCTCAGGGGTGCTGAGGTCTCATTTAGGCACCAGGCTTCCACAGGAGGTCAGCACATGGGACTCCAAGCCTAACCCCAGCTGGAGGTCTTGGCGGTCTGGCCTGTAGGTCTAGACCTTCTGCACAGGTCTCCCAGCTACACAGCAAGTCATGGTCTGTACGTGCCCCCAACCAACAATTACATCCCTCTTCTCACCTTTCCAGCTCCGATCACCTTCTCAGCTGCATACACAGCTTGACCACAGCGAGGGCACCCACCAGGAACTGCTGGTTTCTGGGTCATTCCGCCGAAGTTGGGTTGGTGTGGCTGGCCCCTGTGGAAGAGAGGGAAGGAGGTCATTAGCAGCATTGCTAACCATGAAGGAGGAAGGAAGAGCTGTGTGATCACAATTCCCAATCCATGTTTGGAGCTTAGGACATGGTGTTGAGTCCCACAGAAACTTCATCCTGGTGGTGAGCAGCAACATGGTCAGCAGGGGACAGGGACAACACACATGAACTACCAGGTACCCATGCAGCTGAGAACTTCAGGGCACATGTGGGCCTCCTGCCCCAGCTACGTGGCATGCTCAGGACTCAGTAAGTTCCCCAACGAACTGGCGAGCTGCACTCTCTGCTCTGTTAGCATAGAAAAGCTGTTAATTCAGCTAGGTAAAGTTGTAAAAGAATGACTTGTTTGGCCCTGCAGAAATTCACCTAATTCATCTTTCAGCTACATATATGATGAGACAGAAGGGGGTTGATTCTTCAGCTTCTCTGTGCAACCAAGGGCGGATTTAAGCCAGGCTTTATCCTCCCCACTGAGCACATGGACTGGCCCAAAGCTCCGAGCTTGTGTCTCTCAGCTAGTTATGGGACACTTTGAGTCCCAAAAGCAAGGGAGGAAAATGGTTGTGTGTCACAGGGTAGGCAAGCAGGGCTCAGTGGATTTTCTCAGAGGGGTAGAAATGCCATGTAGACCATGGCATCCTCTAGACTAAGAGTTACTGGCAGTGTAGCATGGTTTGCTGGCATCACAAGGATGTGAGGGAGATGCAACAGATCCANATTACTGGCAGCGTAGCATGGTTTGCTGGCATCACAAGCAGTAGGATGTGAGGGAGATGCAACAGATCCAGCTTAAAATATATATAAAAAAAACCCCACTTAAACTCACTCTTCATATCTGATTCCCAGAGACTCGCCCTTGTCCGTGCTCAGGGTCCCAGCTCCCTGTCCGTATCCATAGCCCTTGGGACCGTACTTCTTGCCATAGCAGGACTTGCAGTAGATCTCTTCTCCGTGCACAGCAACAGTGGTGCTGTCCAGGTTCTTCTTACAGACCACTAGGGAAGAGGGCAAAGTCGTTAGCCATGTGCACCAAGAGCTAATCAGCTGCAGCAAACAAGTCCTCACAAGGGATAGCAGAGCTCAGCTTTCAAGGAGCTCGGGAACCCTAGACAAGATCAGTGCTAAAACGGAGTGCATGCAAAACAGGCTGGAGATAAGGATCACAACAAGAGCACTGTCTGGCTTTAAAAGGAAGCAACAAAAGCAACGAGGTTGATAATAAGGAAAATGCTGTTAACCCTGTCGATGCTGGTATTCATGGTGGAAGGAGTCTAGAAAAACGGGAGTTGTACTTAAGTCAGTGTCTATCTGCGACTATAGTCCCAGTCCTCTGCAGATACAGCTGATAAATAATAAATGTTAAGTACATTAAGCTCTTGCTTACAGCTGTCTCAACACCATGAAACCACAATGGAAGATGTTCACACTACTGTGTGGCACCCTCAGGAGCAGGACGAACAGTCCCAGATGAGGAGGACCAACTCAGCTGGGTTCAAATCCTTGGGATTCACACAGGGATAAGCAAGGAAGCACCACAAGAGCTGAAAGGCCAGATAAGCGGCTGGTGATTATGGGTCACATCCCCAAGCTCCTTCAGGTTCCCCCTGCCCTATGGAACAAGGGGAGGAGATACCCAAACATCCCAGAGATCTGCACCAGCCTCCAAGGGCTTCAGCAGGACCCAGCAACAGGGCTCAGGCATCCAGCTGGGCCAGCGCCAGCCCGAGCTGGGTGCTGGGGGCAGCCCACACAGGCCGCTCTCCCAGGTCTTTGATTTTCTTGACTCCCATCCCAGCTCTGATCTCAGCCTCCACGTCGGCTTCCAAACCCTTCCTGGAACACAGAGCTCAGCAAGCCACAACGGGAGCGCGGCCGAATCCAAACGGGGCTCCGAGGAACCTCTGGTGTTTACCTGCCCCAGTGCAGGACCGATGCCTGGGGCAGAGTCCGCAGAGCTGGCAGGCAGCCCCAAATCGGATCCTGTTAACATTCTTCCCCAATCCTGCTTACGTGCCTTAAATGTCAACACTCCCAGCAGGCTGCCTGCCCTTTTGCCAGAAGAAAAGTTTCTTGCCCTTTACCAATACTGCAGGAATGCAAACAGAGCAGAGCACTCCTCCCCGAGCAAAACAAACCCGCGCTAAATACGGGGGCGAGAGGCAGCGAGCCTCAGCCCAGTTACTAAATATGGTGCTCGCGCTTCCTCCGGGGCTGAGGAGAAGCCCGTGCACTGGGCAAGGAAAAGGCAGTGGAAAGGAAAATGTGTCCTGTCACCTAAGGGGACCTCTCAGGGCTGTCCCCAGGGCAAGGGCTTCCCTACATCACCTTAGCTGCAGCTCTAGGCCACTTAGTAGTGGGAAAGGAGCCCTCATCTCCACTCGTGCCAAGGAGGCAACTCTGGTCAACTGGTCCCACCACCAACAGCGGCCACCAATGTGCCGGCTTTTGCTCCTGCTTTATGGAGACGATCGGGAGCAACTCTGTATGGAGACGGCTCATCTGCAACTGAAATCAGCCCCTTTCACTGACAGTTTTA
>VWPW01020156.1:6154-84873 GCA_013389825.1 Crypturellus undulatus
AAAAAAAAAAAAAAAAAAAAAAAAAAAGGTAGCTTGTGCTACATAACACCAGGGATGGGAAAATATCAAATTTCAATGTAAATATATTAGGGATTTTTTTTGTCACTACCTTTCACTAAAATAATTTGGGAAATTACAATTCTTTTTTTTTTTAAATTCTTATTGACAGAGGAAATCCAGATCAAACAACCAAAAACTGCGACCATTTTCTATCTAGTATGCAAGAATTTTTATAGATATGCTGATCTAGTTAGCTAGACACATATAAAAGATCAAACTCTGTGTCTAAACAAAACCATTTTTTGAAGCATATTAATTTTATGTAAATTACTTCTACAAAAAAGAGGTGTATAACTGTGTTATGTTTTTCAGAATACCATAATAAAATATGCATCAATCACACACAGGCATTCTGACAATAGATTATTCAGCACAAAGATTTTTGAGTTTCTTCTTAGTCTTTCAAATATAGTGTGGAACACCTTTAAAAGCATTTAACACCTACAGACAGGATAGGCTGTACAAGCAAAGAGTACTTTGCTTTTTTTTTTTTTCTTTATCTCTTAGGAGATATTATTTGTGAGAGCCATTAATTGTAGGGAATGTTCAGAGGTGTTAATTGCAGGAGATGTTTTGTTCAATGATATTTTATGGGATATTTTGTTCAAGGATATTTTATTTTATACTTTTTCTCACTACAAGTGTTTGTCCTTACTGTACAACAACCTATATTTAATAGAGAGTCTTCTAATAAACATGAGCCTAAGTAATAGAACCAATTTCTCTTGGTAAATATCCTCAGCCTTGTCCCTGGAGCTGAGAGTGAGTTTTCTGCACACAGTGAATCAATGCCAGACACCTGACCCACTGATCTTTACTCTGCTTTCCATTACCAAAAATAGTCAATAGTTCTGCTTTGTTGAGAAGAAATAAAAGGCAGACACTGCAGGGCTCACTCACTTAAAGCATTTTGGGGGGCTGCAGAAGCTATGGCTGTCACTGACCCCAAGTCATGGCAAAGCAGAGTCCTGTTTAGCTAGCACATGCAAGCAAGGGTTACTTCCACAGCACTAAGACATTCGATCAGTCTAGTCATAAATCAAATCCTCCCAGAAAGCACACTGTCTATAAATACATAGGTCACACAAAACACTGTTCAGAATAAGATGTTGATGCATCAAATATGCAAATGATTAGATTACAATTACAAAAGTCATTGCAAAGCATTAAAGACATAATTGGCAGAGCTCCTAGCAGTTAAAACTGCTAATCTCCTGTACGCATCAGCTCTAGCTTGGCTTGTCTTGTTAGGTAAACAAAATGTGTCTTGACTGTCATTGCCATAAAATATTAATGCACTGGAAGTCTCTAAACCTTGCTAAGCATAAGGCCTATTATCACACTTAAGAGCAAAGCAATCTAATAAATCGCTGGCTGTATAAAAACTAAGTCAGCTGGCAGAGATAGTAATCTCCCTAAGGGATAGTAAGAGCCTAATCTTCAACTACAGCAGCTGCAGTTCCAGAGAAATTATGTTTCTGCTGCTCAGTAGAAATACATTTGTGCTGAATTCTGTTATTTAAACTCTAATGGAATCATTAGGAGTATCCATACATTAGCAGCAATACAAAATTAACTAACAAAATTATCTGTGGCATAGCCTCATTACAGCCATCTTTTTTTTATTATTATTATTATGCTTCATTTTTGTTGGTGGTGGTTAAGTCCAAGCTAAAGCTAAACTGGATGCTTCTAATATGCATTTTGTAACAACATCAAGCCCTAACTCATACATAAATAATCTTGTGAGTTTACTGAGAACCGAGATGATGTCCTTAATTGAAAACAACTTACTTGTTTGGCACTAGTATGAGGTCCTTGAGGCTGTATTTAACTATAAACACAATATTGTCATATACTTTGTAACAGGACAGATACCATCATGATTATGTTATTTTTATGATGTACTTAAGGAACATACTGTGGAATCCAAAGGAAACAAATCACCAGAGACATACAAGATTGCACATACAGAAAGCACTTAACAGACAAAATATCTTAGCAAGGATATTATCAAAATTATTTATTTGTTAGCTTTGGAATTAATAGGAAATTGGTCTGTCCTCAGTATGGACTAGAATGGCACTTAAATAGCATGAATTATGTCTTTAGACAATACTGGAAGACTTCAGAGGAAAAATGTGTACTGAAAAGAAAGACTCTTAAAATATGTAACAAGCAAATATAGGCAGTTCCTGAAGAGAGTTTTGATAAACGGTTATACAACAAAATAAATTACTTCACATTGCATTTGATGGCACATTCTCTATTACATTCCACTTTAAATGTATTATAGCTACTTAGTGGGTAAGCAGATTACATTTTTTAGTCTAGGAATTCATCAAAATCATTCTTTTCCTGAACGTTGTAGTCCACTATATTGCTCAGTGCTGCGTCCACATGAATTTTGAGTATCTCACAATTCCACCAAGCAATCTACTGCAATGAACATCCTCACAGTGTAAAAGCTTGCTTTCTCTTATCTAAGCAGAAATCCTCATTTCCCAACTATTATCTGTTGCCTCTTGTCCTAACACTCTGCACCTCGAAGAGTCCTACTTCACCCTATAATCTCCCATTTGCTAATTGTAAAAGCAATAACGTCTACTCCCCTCAACCTTCTCTTCTTAAGACTGCATAAGCCCAGCTCCCTCTGCTTCTCCCAGAGAGATATATGAAACACGTATCATATGTTTCGGCCCCTGACAATTTTGGCGGTCTTCCGCAAGACTCATTTCAGTATGTTGATTACTATCCTGTAGTAGGGAATTGAGACTGGACACTCCAAGTGTTGTCTCACAAGTCCTGAAAAGACAAGAATTATCAATTTCCCCAATTTGATCGTTAAATTCTTGCTAGTGCATCTTTTTAAGACTAAACTTCAAGAACTAAGTCATCTGAGAGTTCTGCATTTGGAAGCAGCCGGACTGTGCTGGTATGGACTCCTAAAATTAGGCAATTCTTCACGTAAAACCAAACATTTTTAAAAAAATTATCTAAATTATGAAGTGCAAAAGACAGGTGGAAGAATAGAGGAGTGCACAGATACGCAGTGAAAACCCTGGGAATGACTCAAAGACAGCATTAATGTAACTATAATATTTAAAATTCCCTGTCACTATTTTGTTACATATTTTAGTTGTAAAACATTTTTGCAGATCTCTTCCCCTTATAGAGAGACTAAAAAAGTACTCTTCTGTCTTCAGAACACATTTTTCTCTTTCCTAGCCTTGTCATAATATTTTTTTCTGTGACATCCTGACCAGTTCATCAGCTTTCTGTCTTGAACTTAAAATCAGATTTCCCAGAAAAGCTTAGAGACTGCAAAAAAAAGAGGTACTTATACACTTAGGGACATCGGTTCATAAAACTACAATAGAAACTGAGAAAATTGGAGCTACTCAGATTGAAAATAAAAAAGATGCATATAAAAGCGTATTTGGAACAGAAAACATACATCAAGCGGCTCCTATGTGGCAGCATTCCTCATAAGAACAAAGAGGCATGAAAAGACACTGAAAGGCAGCAAATTTTAAACTGATAAAAGGAAACACTTCTTTTACAAAACTCTACCTGTAGAAATCATTGGCATAACGTATTACTGGGAATCAGCTCTTAGCAGGATGCCAAGATTAGGCATTACAGTAATACCAGCTATGATTACTTACATTTAAAGATCCTTAAAGCTGCAAAAACAAGCACCCAACTGTTAAGAAAAAAAAAGGCTGCAAAGTTGCTTAAGCAACCCTAATTGGCTCCCTCGTGCATATGCATTACGATACAATCTTCATGATTACCTACCTGCATGATTACCAGCTATTGCCTCAAATACTGGTAATTCATAACTTTCAAGTGTTTGACTTGTCACCCCTAATAATTTGTTTCTTTTCTCTTAAATTGAAAAATAAAATTTCAATACGAAAACCTATAGGATCTTCAGGATGCTGGGACTCTTATTTCCACCACACAAGTATGCAGTACTCAAATAATGATGTAATCAGCTGCAGTGGGAGCTCATACTCTACTAAATCAACTCATAAAAGAGGTACTGCTCTTCTTGCCATCAAGTTTTGCAACTGTTCGTAAGAGAGGGTGAAACCTCTGATTCTAGAGTCAATGCATAGCACTAACCAACCACATCTCTTAATTGTATCTCATGTCTCTGTGCTGGCTCCTTACCTCCAGCCTCCCTATTTGTGGCCCTCCGCAGCTGAAACCCTACACTTATCCCGCCCATATCTGCTTTCATTGTATTTGAGACCCGTTTCTCCCACTGTCTTCCCTTTCCACCAGCTCTGTTGCTCCTCTCAGATCAAAACATACTTCATTTCACTACACAAGAAAACATTTTCTGGAAGGATCCCAATGCCACATTTGAATCTTTTAGTACTTGCTTACACTGCAAATAGGACACAGAACTAAGCAATCCCTGAGCCTAATAATACACAGCAATCTCTTGGCTCTCCCAGCCCAAGTACAAAAAACTGTGGCAATCATCATGTAGATCACGCGAGCTGCATAGCATCACTCTCACTAAAGCTGGTATGATCACGTTGAAAGACGACTCAGTGAACACTCCCCTTCCTTACTAACTCTGCTTAAGTATCTAGTTACATATGTGGACCAGACAAAGGCAAAATGATGGAGATGAGAGAGAAGAATGACTTGTAATAATACTGTAGCTCCATGAATAGTGTTTTCTATTACAGTCCAGTCACAAGTTTTCCCATCTCTGCTGTGAAGTGTGACCCATGATTTGCAAGTGATGTTTATTTATTCATATAGTTGCCCAGATAGTCATAAGCATCAGGTTATTAAAGAGCTTTCACTGAGGAGTGAACAAACAGGACTTCTGTGCTTTCACTATGGAGGTGGTTTTATCAAGGTTGAGGCACACCAGGCTACATTCTGATATTGTTTACAGAGGCATAATAAACTCATCCAATTCCACGCAGAGAGAAAGATGAGAATCTGGCCCAGCAAGTCAAGTCACTGAACAATTGCTTAATTATGTTTGTTTAAAGTAATAGCAAAATGTTGGCACCTGCCTCCAGAAGGAAACAGAGAGTCTAAAAGGAGAGATTATTAATGTAACACTCTGTTAAAGTGCTATTTGTGTTAGGTCAGCTAAATGGAATCAATTTGTCAGAGACCCTGTTCTACTAGTTAGTATTTCTTTTCCATCAAAAGGGAGAAACTACTCCCAGCTGCATTTTATTCCCCAGAGTGTGAAGGATATAATCCTGACACATCAAGTTCACGCTCTGATTCAGCCTCTCTTTTAAAAACAGACCAAAATAGTGCACTGCTCTGAGGTCTCATTTATTTGGAGCGTAGGTGTTGTTGATGCATTTCCTTAAGATTTACTGAATCACTATTATAACTGTATGAAGATATGCTTACTAAACAAAGAAAGTGCATGATATCAGTTATTACCTTGATATTAGGCATACTCCTTTGCTGGCCACATGCTTGAACTTGTTCATGATTTCTGGTGCTTGCGGTTAACTGCATAGTTCCGATCAAGAAGAAAAGAAAATTAAACAATTACACTTTCCCCATCTTCACCATGAAGTAATCCATCATTGAAAACAGCTTCCTAAATGTGACGTTTAAACTTGTTTTGTCTGTCTTTTCTATTGACAATTAATACTAGCTGATTATTTTTAACATCATAATCTCATAGTTTCTTAGATCACACTCTTAACAAACATTTCATATAGCTGCATACAAGCAATGTAAAGAACATATGGAATACTCTGTGATACCAGGTTTTTAGCATCGGGAACTGGATTTACAGAGAGTATTTCTTGCAACTACTATAATCATCAATCTTACTTCCAAGTACTTTGATTCTTCAAAAGTCCTTGTCAATTCTGGACAACTTTATCGATTTCATCTCACCCATATTAGATTTCCTGCAGAGATTTATCTGTTCCCAAAAGATTATGTCAACAATGCTAACCCAGGATAATCTAAGTGCAATGACCTCCACTTAAATTCAGACGCTGAAGTGATATATGTTTCCTCTCACAGTGATACATTCAAACTTAAACATGGGTAAGAGGAGCTATCTCATTTCTAATTCAGTCAATATAGCCCTAATCACTCCTTACTAAAGATGTCAGTTATTCTCATTCTATTTATTATTGTATTGGTAGCCTTTTGCTTCTGAAATTCCAGTCTCTCACATTTGGACGGGCTGTTATTGCAGCAGCTAATATAATGAAATAGTTGACAGTGCTCAGCCCCTTAGCAAAACAGAGAGCCTTAAACTGTTCAACTAACACTTCTGAAGAAAAAAGATTATCCTTTGGATAACAACCACCTCTCACGCCATGTCTCTTGTAACCAGGCAGAAAATACCAGGGATCCTGCCATTTCTCACCTACACATCTGTCTTCTTGATACAATATTCCTTATTTTTAGAAAATAAATTCAATTAGTATTTGGTTTATTACAGTATCTCCACTGAGATCTGGGCCTGAACTCCAAAAGCATGTTTAAACCGGCAGCTGCAGAAGGGAGAGATAAAGCATGTGGAAGCACAAATAAACAAACATGTTTGTTTGACTTAAGAATTCATTTTTTTTTCCACAGAAGAAAAGCCATTTAGTTGCTTGGCATAAGTTTGGCTAACATCAGTAAGTGTACACACAGAGAATGTCTGAAGACTACTGTGCATTCATTCCACTCACTTCCCAGACATCGTTAATAATAGCAAAACCGAAAAGCAGTCTCTGAAATTTTGCACGTGATAAAGGCAATCCAAGCACTCTTTGGTGCTCTGGGAATGTATTCTGGACACTGAATATTATATGAGGTAGCTAAAAATGTTCTCAGTAAACCACCTGCATCTAAAAAGTCTGATCTGAACTCCCATCTCAGTGTTTCTAAGTGAAGTTCCTCTTCCCGTGAACAATTTTAACCACTAGAAACAAATTTACACTTCATATTACCTACAGTGAGGATGCCAGCTTATCTGAAGTACTTTAAAGAAGTCACTTTTCACCATAAGCCAAGAAAAGTCTATTCAAGCTGGCACTGCCACAGTGTGAGCCCTGGAGTGGACTCCCCACCGCCACTCTCCTGGGCATGCAAATCTCAGTCCTCTCCTTAAGGTCTTTCCAGACTATGTTATTGACATCTCCTGCTTACTGTGCTGCCAGAGATATTACTCCCTATTTAGCTGCATTAGTGAGCAATAGCTTAATTTGTCTAGAAAATCAGGACAGTATTATCAGCAGTAGTCACAGAAAATATATTTAGACATTGCAAAAGCACAGCTTTCTTACTCCAAAAAGTGTTAGTAATTTTCTATCATTTGTTCAGCTTCCTGATTCCAGGCACTTCAAGAAGATACTTCATCCCCATCAGCAAAATCTGTTACGTACAACTCGGATGACTGTCTAAAAAGCCCTTTTCTGCTTGCTCAGTTGAGTGGTGCACTCCCCCGTAAAACCTGGCTGCCAGTTCTGCCCCAGTTTGAAAGTTTTAAACTGAACATTTCGCTGTAGCAGAGATACAGCTTCTTTTATGAGGTTATTAAATAAAACAAATTTCTTTATCTTTTATAATTATGTCTTCCACAGCTAAGCTGTAAGCATAAAGAACTGTTAATACTCTAAGCACGTTTGGCCATTCAGGCACTGGATGTGCTCCTGTAACCTAATCACTACATCATCTGTCTCAGAAAATGATTTCAGGGTAAATCTGCACTTCAGTGCAGTGGAATGAAGCTGTTTATTTCACTTACTCTGATGTTCTCCACAACATTTCAAAGTATACTACAGTCTATATGGATGCTGCCATATGTATGCATTAAAGAAGAAAATAACTATTGTTAAGTATAAAGCTAGCTTGGAAATTTAGGAAAAATTCCCGTATTACAAGAATGATGCCCCACTTCAAGAAACGGGAATAGATTCATACCAAAGGCACGAGCTATTCTGCACACTTTTGGAATGAGATCATGGTAAAACTCAGCCACCAAAATATTTTACACAAAGGACACCAGCAGTACTTGTTAGTGTCATGTTTTCAATGTTATTTATATTCCCAGTTGACTAAGTGGCTGGTATAAATCATCCTATGTTAGAGGTGTATAAGTAATAAATAACGTTTGGTGTATATCACAATAAGTTAACCTTTATACCAACGACATCTGATGCAAGTAAATTCCATTTTCTGCTGGAAGCCTGTGCATATTCTTATTACTCAGACTTTGCATAGGCCATGATTTTATGTTATTTTATTCTTTTACTGAAAAAAAATATATTTTATAAAGAGATAAGTAATATTTAACAAATATTTTTACAGAAATCTTTTCCCCAACAGATAGTCATTTGTAGATAGAATATTCAATTTCTTTTATATCTCAAAAGAGACAAAGAATTAATAGGAGTTTGTTTAGAAAACCTGTTAAGAAATCCTGAGATACATCCACACAAAATTTTCTCCTGCCCAGTTTACTTAAACAATTGAAGAACATCCTTCTACCATTTTTTGAAAGCTATTCAAAAACAGGTATGAACCTCAGAGGCAGGAAGGGAAAGTGTCTGGCTTAGCCAGCCCCTTGTTCTGCCTGCCAAGCCCCACACACTGGTTTCTGAGCAAATAGCAAGCAATTTCAGAGCAAACAGTGGGTAAACATTATGGGTAAGAACTCTGCCTACAGTTTACTAAATCCCCTATTCTTTAAGCTGATGAGTCCTTTCCAGCCTAGGAAATGTTTTACTACACTCTTTACAGAGACCCATAATCCTGAGTAAATTAATTCTGGTGAGACAAAACCTCTTCATATGAAATGCTAACACACCACATGTGCTCTGGTCAATGAAGCAATTATTTTACAACGCTAAAGTTCTGGTCGGAAAAAAAGCATGATATAAAACACCAACATTAAAATCCTATTTTTTAGTTATTTCAACTTTTGAATACAATTGTACTAAAGACAAGTCTGTTTTGCTGACTAAACATAATCCACATTGAACTGAAATGGAGAACCCTTGGCAACGCATTAGCTGGCAATTACATCCAGGTTTTAGTTACCACCGTTGAATTTACTTGGAATAGACAAAAAAAAAAATCAAGGAAAACTTTCACAGGAGAATTTTCATATTTTCTGTGATTCATGCAAAAACCACCATTTCCTGATTAAAGAAAGCCAGTTCTCAGAATATATTGAAGCAACCCAAGCACTACTGTCACGTAAGAGCTAACCTGGGCAGAAGCGCTGCTAAATCATTCTCTCATCTATGACTTAATGAAAAAATAGCTCAGCTCACTGAGCCTACAGCCTCAAGATCAGGCGGTTGCAAGTTCCCCTTTTGGAATGGCTTGTTTCCATCAAGGACATATGAACAGAGAATACAGCTCTTGGGTTGTTTTTTGGTAGCTTGCTTGCTCAGAGGCTTTCTTTTTGCACAGAGAAAAAGAAATCACTTTCAGCCAATATTGCTAGTCTGTGCATAATTAAGTTGTATGTGTCCTCATTCAGAAGATAAAAGTCAGGGATGTAAATTTCTAGAACAATCATCACAAAGGAACAAATTATCACAATGATGATTTGCCTCACCTCATTAGCAGAGGAAATCTGGTAGCAAAGTGGACCCCGTGAACCCTGCCACCTCTGAGCAATGCAAAGAGTTGCATGCTGAAGCGCCTTACAAATGAAGTATTTTAATATCATTTTAATACTCTTAACATTATTATAAAGGCTATGCTGCTTTTTTGGTGGGGAGCGGATGAGAGGACAAAGAAGAAAACATTCTGTCAGCACCAAGAGTTTCATCAAATGTTGAGGCTCCTAATCTTTGCTATTTAGGCTAAATATAGGCCAGTGCCATTGCCTGGGTTGATATACACATTTCCTCATTGCTTACTCATGAGTACCGTAAACTCTCAACTCCTGTTTTGCTGACAGTTATAGTTAGGCAAAATCGTTTTGCTGGTACACAGGATTTTGCTTGTTGAAATGAAACTACTGCTGACACAAAAATCTCTGATATAAAACCCAGAGAGGCTGACCTGAAACTAGGATGACTTCACTGCATTAACAAATATATGTGTAATGACACAGTCTATGAGGGTGAAGAAGCTAAGGAGTAATGCACAGATAGATAGCATTAACACCATAAAAAAAACAATAGTCTTCATCAACACCGTAAAAAAAACAGACACCATCTACGAGGTTCCTATCTCTTTCTGTGAAGTTCCTCTCTCACTCTGCCGAAGAACAAGATCTGCTTGTGACTTCAAGATGCTCAGGAAGGGGGTGTATTTATCAGTGACGCATGCTATCTCAATGCTGACAGCTTATAATGTTTTGCTATAGTTGTATCCAATACATGTTCGGTGGCAAAGATTTGCAGTCCTTACTCCTGCCTTCCATGGTTATCTACACACCAAACAGCAACTCTTGCTGCAATCTCTCATACAGCTTTAAAAGACCTGCTTTAAGTGCCCATGATGAGTCCTGATACAGAGGGACTGCCACTTCCCTATGAGGCTAGTTTTTCTTCAAAACACTTCAAGGAAATATTGTATTTAGGGAGTATCCAGGGAACAATACCTATCCCATCCCCGATAGATCTTTAGCCAAAATAAAATCACTACCCTTGTGACTGACAGATGCAGACAGGGAGTGGAACTATACATATACAGAAATTTGGCCTCAGTTTCCATCTACTTCAGTCTGAATTGTTCCTTAAAAGTGTTGCTTAGAACGAGTAACTGAAATACTTAGTGTGATTCATATAATTGAACTGAGGAATAAAGAGAGATCTCTTGCTTTAACAAGCCAGTCATTAAAAATATATATAATAAATCTATGGATATGGAATAAGAGCTGAAGATTCCTTTTTTTATTGGTAGTAAATCACATCCTTTGCAACAGTGACATTAATGCAGTAACAAGTCATGTTAATATATTTCATCTGATAAGCATTAATGCTATTCCTTTACTTCTGTAGTGTTTTTACCCCTGGTTTTGCTATACTTGGATCTGAAAATCTGAAATTTTACATTTTTTTCTATGAATTCCTGCTATAATACACATTTGAATCATTTGACCCATGTAGACACATAGTATTCTTTACAGAGCAGAAATTTCATTTCTGGCAGCTACATATTAACATCAATTCTAACTTGAAAATTTTATTTCACTATTTTCCAGGGTTTTTTAAATCTTTTCTATTTTTTTAAGGCAGATAGATAGATAAAGCACAAAATCAAGTGTTGCTAGAAACAGTTAAAATTTCAGCCTGTTAAAACACTTACATATTGCTTGCATTGCCACAAATCACAGTACAGGGATTTACATCTGAAGCAGGCCATTTACAGCAGCTCTGTAGATGGTCCACTTCCTACACAAAACAGTTTCCATTTGCAATATATATTAAAGGTGATATTAATCAAATCAAGTCTTTAAAAATATACATATCTTACAGAATGGCACATGGAAAAGACTGGGTCCTTTTAACTTTATTCCTGAGAACTGCAGCATGCCAATAAAATTTGGCATGGACAAGAAAATAAAATAATATTTCTACAACGTAGTGATCCAAGAGAAACTCCACCAACTGAACTGAATTTCATGCTAGTTTTGGTGAAGAGTACTTTAGCTGTATATAAAGAGAATCCTCAGAACTCTTACACGGATCAAACTAAGACAGGAGCAGTCTACACGATAATGCTGAGATCTGAGAGCCAGGAAATAAGCTCTGGCCTTACTTCTCTCAGAATGTTGGTTTGTGACTTTTGGAGAGATATGTAACTCTAGTGTCACTTGTCTCCTCTTGCGTCATGCTTAGCTTATGCTTACACAACTTTTTTAAAGTAACTTCATCATATATCATGTTTAAATGCATATAGCCAAGTCCTAAGTTCTGAATCCTCATGCATTCTGCACTCTTCCCACACTCTTTGCAAAGGATAGAGTTCAATCGATATTAATGACAGCTCAAGAGCACAGGAATTTCTTTTTTTTTTCCCCTAATTATTTTGTACTAATTAAAAAAGAAAAAAAAAATCAAAAAAATCTGTTAAAGATGATCTGTAACTAAAAACTATTACAAGTCTTGTCAGTGTCCTCAGGTTTTGTTTGCTCTTTTGAGCTCTTTTCTCAGGAGTGGTGGGCAAACCACCCCCAGTTACACTGAGCTTGGAGGTTCTTTGGATCCATTAAGCGGTACTGGTTCCTCACCAGAAGAGACCTGGGAGAACCATCAGGAGGACCTGGAGCCTCCTGCCTTCCGATGGGCCTCTGCTATGCACCACCAGGGCAGAGAGGTGTAACGCCAGGGTATTTAACATGGCTGTTTTTCTCCACATCTGGCTATTCTCATTCCTTCTCTATTTTTTTCATCTTTTCCAGCCTGGAAAACATAAAAGAAAAGAAAATAAAGGAGGAAAAAATGCGTATTTTCCAGTTCCAAATAATATTGGAATGCTGCTCAAATAACCAACTTTTTAAGTAGACAAAACCAAAAGAAAATCTGTTCAGAGACTATTTTTACTACTGCTGATGTTAGAATGAGCCCAGCATCACATACCATAAAGGACTTCTAAGGAAATGACTATTGAGGGATTCGAGTTTCTGGGAGATGTACCATGCAATGCAGTGAAAGAGTTAATTTCTTCAAAATAGTTTCCAAAATTGCCTGCTTGCTACAACAGGACTGCCTCCAGCTAGCCAACAGTGGGAGGCAGAGGGAAGGAGCCTTAAAACCTATAAATAAGGGCTGCAAATGCTCCATAATATGTAAGCTAGATTAATCATGGGATCCCCTGCCAAAGCCACTCTGTGAGCGTGGGTGCCACGCACCTCGCTTTCAAAGCTGAAGCAGTGCGTGCCATTCCCCTCTACGAGGAGGCGAGGAAACGCCTGCCTTGCACTACGCAGTTTCTCAGACACAGGGCTAGAGACTTGCCAATGAAGCAGATGCTCCACATTCAGTCTCCACTCACCAGATGGAATCCAGGTGGGACCCAGACCCCTGCTGCAATGCGCCCTGTGAGGTTCTTGCTTGGCGGTTTAAAGAGCTGCAATTACATTATCTCATCTCACTCTATTCCACATATCGGCTGTAAGGTGCTAGTTTGTCAGTGGGGACTATAAAAACCCCATGCATTGTTGGGGGTGGTGGAGACCACATCTGCCGTTAAGATGCACCTTGTGTAGAGGCTGGTCCAGAGAAGAGCAAGATGAGTCTGGGGACTAATGCATAAAAATATGGTCCTGCAATGGGGAAAACCAGAGATCTGGTTCCCTGAACACATATGGGAGAGGGCTCTATATTCCTCTGCGTAGAGGACACAGCAGGTCGTGCCACTAAACCTTACATAAATGGGAGGCCCCTTTTTCCCCTAGTCCTATCATGATTTGATTTCTCATTGCTGATATATTCTTCATAAAAACCTGCTGACCATTAAGCGGCCTTCAAAAAGCTTTCCAGAACAAGACCCATGGCACACTACGATATAACCAGGCTCAGAAGAGATGCTCAGTTAGGCAGGTGATAAGCTCCTCAGCTGTGTCAGGATATGGGCAGTGGAAGTAACCCCAAGCACCTCCAGGTCACCCTGCAGCTATGCTGTGCTAGATTCCTGGCACACAAAATATTATTTTATTCTAGAAACCACATGAAAGAAGCAGGAGTTTGTAAAAATTGGGCAGCCAGGCAAAGTGTCCTTAAGGTCCTGAATACAGTATTTTTTTTTTATTTTTCAAATCACATGAGTGTTTCAACACTAAGTACATTAAATTAGAACTTGCTGTTCAAACAAAGTTTTAGTAATTACAAGTGCAGGCAATTAATATGTTCTTTATTAAAAAGAATTAACAGCAATAGTTCCCTTGGCTGAATGTTTTCCTAGATAATGGATTACTAACATTACTAACATGCTCCCCAAAGTAAATTATTGCTGCAGGAGCTCACAGAAACTGCAATACTAACCTTCACTCATACACAAAGGGTCACATATTTAAATATGATGGTATTAATGTGGTTTTCTTCTCTATTAGAGTATCAGGAAGAAAAACAATAGACGAAGAGGCAAGAATAAACAGTGGAATGTTATTTTGTTGTCTTAGCCACGAAGTTCAGTTCCACAAGTCTGTGGTCAGAGGGATCTCGTAAGTGCCACAAAGCAGTATCTGTGTAACCACACAGAGATGTAAGCTGCCAGGCAGCAGGGGTGCTCCTGCTTCGACTCAGGCACCCCAAAGAATAAATATTGCCAGAAGACACTTCTTCAGAATGAGGCCAGCAGAAAAGTGAGGCTACTCCTTACTAAACTCTACCAACCACCCATGCAAAAAAAAAAAAAAAAAGTTAAAAAGAAGCCCTTATGCTGCAAAAAACCTCATCATTCAGTTGTTCTAATCACCAGCACCAGAGCAAGATTATCTGCCTAATATTTCTACCCCAAAAGCACAAAAGATCATGTAGGTATCAGCCTGAAGGCTTTCACAGCTAAGTGCAGTTTTTATAAGTACTTACTGTAGTCAATACAATTAAAAACTTTTGCAACACCTTCCACAAAGTTCTTGCTTTTTCACCTAGTGAGCTATGACCGTACTAACCTCTCACTGCTTTGCTCATTGATTGTGCACAAAGTGGCAGCTTCCCCAAAGGGACCAGCTGCTGGTTCCATTGAATATTTGCTCTTTAGCCATGCTGCCATACATCACTGATATCCAGTCCTGAGCAAGAGTTTTACTATTAATAGTTATGATTACTGCCAATAATTTGCACAAAACAGTCAGCAAATTTGCTAAGGACCAGATGGAATCATTACGAACATATAGTATCTGGCCTTCAACCCAACAAAACCTAGATTTTTGCCCCAAAACACTGTGCTAACTCATCAGCCAGGGTCCCACTACAGCATTTTCTCGCAAATGCACCAAACAAGTTTTAAGCCTGCAGGGAACAAAAACACACACATTCCATGCTCAGAGTTTTGGTTTGGTTACCTCAGCTATAAAAACTTACTTGACACTCTTGAGGGTAAAAAAAGAAAAATATGGCAGAAAACCTTAAGATAAATCCATATCAAAATTCACCTGCCTGCTTTTAAAAACTGGAAAAAAGGCATCAGAAAATATCTAGATGAGATGATTATTCATCTTTTTTGCTTTCTCCTCAGACAGGAGTTGTTCCTCAGATCTATTTGTCATTTTAAATGTTAGTCTATGATTGTTTTTACTACTTCCTAAGAAAATAGCTTATGTATCTTTTTCTATAGAAAATTTGTTGTGATCAAACTGCTACATTTTTTTTCCTTAGAAATTCATGCAAATTCTCTCCATATAGGTAATATTTTCACATATTACTGGTACTGCCACTAAGTCCTGCTGCTTTATCCCTACTGTTATGCTATGCTAAACCAGGGTAGGTTCTTTCTGGGCCCTCCTCCAAGAAGTTATCAATCAGCTTTGTTTCTTGTTGGCCAAGCATATCACCTTCAGTTTATAATCACTATCCACTAACCCAAGGACATCAGGACTCTTCAGAAGTCGTATCTCCTTATCGCATTTCTACCAATCATCTGACAAGGAGGGGGATCCTTGTTCCTGCTGTGCACTTGCACAGTTTTTGTGGCGTGTTACAGCTGCAGGACATGCACCAGTTCCCATATATGAATAATTTTTAAGAATTTATAAATTTATAAAGAAGAGCTATGCTCTTCTGATTTATTTTAAGTGAAATATAGTACTTTTGAAAATAGGAAAACACCTTTTCTATCAGACAAACCACATTTGACAGGAGCAGGTCAGTGCTGAATTTTGACATACAAAATTGGAGGAGAGAGGTGTTTCACCAACAGAGTTTCATTTCAGCTAGAGACCTCAGCACATTTGGTTACTGTAACAAACACACTAGGAAATATATGCCAAAATTTGTATGTCTTAGTGCATAACAAAAGAAAAAGAATCAAAACATGACAGAATATTTTGATATCAAGCAGCAGAAACTTAATCAAAACTTCACAAAGTGGCTTTTTTCAGAGATGATAACTGTTAAAATCTTTTATTCTGTCAAGCAGTTTTTCTGCTGAGGAAGGAAGAGCTACTTCTGTTGCTTAATTCTCAGTTATGACTGATAGGTACTTTTCCTGCCTTTGATTAAAAAAAGTGGGTCTGAAAGCAGAAAGTCAACATTATAATAGACAGAAAAAACTTGCCTGGTTTGGTCAGGCCAACTTCATTAGACATTTTTCCATTTTTTTCAGTGTTGCTTTACCTGTGTCATTGTATGCAGCTGACACAGCAAGCCAGGTCTCAGGACCAAGTAAAATGTAGAAGGAAAAGGAGAAAGAGTAGTAAGAGGTGGCAGTTATTTCATCTCCCTCTTCTTTTATATCTTAACATCAGCATTTAGTTTTCCAGATACTGCAGGGTTATCATTTTATTTTTTAGGCTTGACAGTGACTTAGAAAATAGATGGCAATTGCTACAACAGGTATGTAATGCTAGCAGCAGTCATTAATCCTACAGGAACAACAGAAGGTAGAGAAACACTGCAGGTAGAGAAACCTTTGCAGGCTGTATCTAGCAAAATGCTTACTCTCCACCTGGATGGGCCTTCACATCAGCTCTTTTACCTGACCACTAAATAAAATCTTTTAACTGTCATCAAACACCCAGCACAGAAAGGATCTCAGGAATATGGCATGAAGCTCCCAATCACCTGAGTATTTTGGCACGCAACTTATTTTGTAAGCATTTCTGCATTATTGTCTGATAACAGACAAAAGCTGAGCTTTCAGCATTTTTAATCTATGATGCACAGTGCTTAGATACAGGATCAGGTTAACATATGATACAAATGCAGCAGTGCTCAGTGGTCCAGTTCCATGTGTTCAGCTCACAGCATTGGGTTAGGAATGTTAAAGGCTCCATTTTGAAAATTCTGGTGAGCATGTAACACATTTTCACTGAGGATTTTGCCAGTAAACACACCAAGTTTACTACTGGCCTGACACGAACTACAACCTCACAGCTTTAATCCTAGGGAAAACAGCAATTCTATAGCACCGATATATTCTGAAAAATGCTGAAGTTTAATGTACATTGAATTACAAGGACTAATATCAATCTTACTTCCCCAACAGTTGCAGTATTACTTGTATTCTGCCAGTTCTGCTGCCTGTCTTCCTTTTACTGGTCTGTGT
Organism: Crypturellus undulatus; assembly: GCA_013389825.1. Classification (NCBI taxonomy): domain Eukaryota; kingdom Metazoa; phylum Chordata; class Aves; order Tinamiformes; family Tinamidae; genus Crypturellus; species Crypturellus undulatus. The sequence goes on from VWPW01020156.1 coordinate 23,396, forward strand.
TCACCGCTGCTATCCACTAAATGTTGCCATCCAACGAAGCGAACCTTCAAGAATCCCTGTGAAGAACTACCAGAACAAATCATAGGCAAAATCAGCATCAGAAAAATGCAAACATGAGGTCACATCTTGATGGGATAAACAAACCAGAGAGCACTGATATGAATTTAAGAAAAACAACGCTTTAAAATGATTTCTCATCTGGGCCATGTTTCTACTTCAAAGAAGGATCTTGTTTCAGGATATCACCTCTGGTACTTCATGCAATACAGAGATCAAAGAGCAAAATGACCCACAAGAAAGCATCTACCCAAGAAAGCACAAGAAAACATCTGTAAATCATTCCAAGCACAGAAAATTATGAAGAGTACACAAGTGCCCACACATTGTCTGAAAACTCATCAGTGTGAAGCAATCAGCAGTCTCAATAAACATATGAGGTGTTTAATTGCTATCACTAATTTGCGTGGCTGATATCAGGTCACATATTGTTTCTTTATTCGTACCTACACTAAAAACGGCAACCAGGAATTCAGAGAAAGGTTGTAAAGCGCATCGTTTCCTTGTGAGTGTGTTTGAGCTGCACTCCCAGCCAGGCCACCATTCACACGCCAGCTCTTTTTTTTCTTCTTTACCGGTTATCTCTGAGGAAATTTTATAAAAAGACTTCCTTGGCAAAGGCTCGAGATATTTGTTGTTTTACTCTCTGACACTTTGTGTCAGGGCAAGCACAAATAACAAAACCTATTTTTTTTATTATATGCTTATTGAGTACCGTGTAAGCTTACAATATCCATATTAATGTTCTTCGTTGTTTGAGTAATATGTACCTGGAGTTCCAAAGTTTTATAGCATCAGGTTTTTCTTTGTTCAATAGTGGTTTGGGGTGAGAGGGAGTTAAGCTACATTTTACAACACTGGAAGAAATTTTATTGCATTTATTATTTTGTTGTTGTAGGTTATGGAGAGAAGTGTAGCAGAAGAGAATAGTTTACTTTTGAGGAAATATTTCAACAGAATGAACATACGTAACAATGTGAAAACACACAAGGATAATATGGCACCACTGAGACAATAAACTCAGAATTTCGCCTCGAATTCCAAGTAACCTTTGGAAAATATTTACAGTGAACTTTGTACATGCTTACAGGGAATATAAAATGAAATTTAACACCAACAAAACACTCTATTTCAGTGCTAATATTTGAAGGCCTGACTGCATTCATTCATCCCAGCATAGCAGAGAGGCCCTGCAGTCTTGCTGCATCTCACAGGGCACCATTCTGGCTATCAGCTCGTGGACAAGGACGTTCTTGATGCATTTTGGGCTCCCTGGCAGGCCTCTTCTTTCTTAAACAAACATACTCCTCACTTCCTAGGCAAAAAAGCATTGCCACATCCTCCAATATAACAGTACCTGGAAAGGTACTGGTGTTGATCCTAGACTGTTTCCATCCTTCACTCACCGTATTTCTTCACTCCTCTCCCTCTGTTCTCCGCAGACTCATCCTGTCCTCTAAGAAACACCTATCTTTCCTTCCACTTGGACTTGCTGAGTAATCATGTACTGGTAACAATTCAATGTTAAAAAGTCACCCAAGCATCCCATAAATATCCCTGAACTACATTAAAAAAAAAAAAAGCATAAAAAAGCATATTGCGTAAGAGCTCCAAGGCAGAGTCTACAGCTCCCCAATGCCAAGAAGAGACTCTGAGGACGCGGTCTCAGTTTTAAGATGGAAAACATTTTCCTTTTGGTACCATGGCAACTGAACAATGAACAGTAATTGCCTGATGCTCTTCTCACCTCCCATAATCACTGCACCTGCAAGTCGACTTGCTTTGAAGAGCTGGACCTTCGGCTGGCTCCTGATGCCCGGCAAATAGGAGAGAAAGGTATCTTCAGAAAACTCCTAGCAGCCTGAGGAAATAAGGGCACCCAGACCCAGAACAACAGGCCCTCCCCTGGGCAGAAGAAAAGGAGGACAGGGCTTCCTGTGACTCTCAGTTTTGGGGAGTAAGGGAAAAGCAAAGAATTGCAAAGATCACAAGCAGGCACATCGTTTTCTTACAGATGGCTACGGCCACAGTGCTCCTTCACCCTTAGCCACCTGAATGCGGGGTACAATTTTTCATAAGACAAGCATGGTGAGCGACTGCAGCTATACCCAGCTGTAAACCACTTTTCCAGAAAGGCTGCCTGCTGCATTTTTAGGTAGTCATGATTTTTTGGCAACAGGCTTAAAATAGCTCCACTGTTTTAAGTTCCATCTCTCCACTTTTATTGGTGCTGGTTAAGGTACATACACCTCGGCATGGATGGAGTTTCACTTGCTGTTTAAAAGATACTGGATTTTGTAGAAATGTGACCAGCTGATATAAAGCGTGATTACAGAATAGCACGATTTCATGAAAAGTGTACTTCTCAAATGTGGAAGGTTGGTTCCCAAACATAAATATACTGCCATTTCATAAACATTTCATAAAACACTGCATCATTTCATGTGTTTTCATGAAATATATATAGAGGCTGAATATTGTATGAAATATTGCAGGAGAATTATATGAATTATAATGAAATATTAAATCCCATATATATTTCATGTATTTTCACAAAATATTGATGTACTACTCATTGCCTATAAATAACACCATGCACAAGTGGGATGAAACTAACTTACTTTTAAAAACTACAAACAGCTTTTATTGTCAAAATGGAAACACAATATAAACCTTGCCACTTGTCATCAGAATGGATTATTTGCTGAAAGTGTTTTACCAGCTCAGTAATCTGAAAATGTCTGCACACCTACCATCTGAGTCAGGTTATGTTAGATGTCATGTAAAAGAGCACACAGCCGTAAAATAAGCTAAGCCCTATCTTTTTATCAGCAGACAAAAGCATCTTCCTAAGATCAAACCTTGGTAAGCAAGAACTCCCAGAACCTGAGGAAATCTAAGCTGAAAATCGTATCTTTAGTGCCCATGGACACAAATCTCCCTTCATCAGCACTTCTGCACCAGGAAACCTGATTCTAACAGCAGTACTCACTTTGAATTAGTTTTTTGGATAGATACCAAAAAAGAAGCCAAGGTCTGCACACACACACATGAAAGTGTCAATTGCAAAGTTTGTAGTTCACAGCCAGTGCTGGTCAGCCCAGGTCTCCAGATCAATTCTTTCCTATTAGTCAGCATGTGTTGCACAAGCCTAGAAATGGTTTACATAGAACAAGTGTGATCCAAGAAAATGCCAATCCACATCATTGTCTTCTGTCTTCTCCTGCTGCTACTGGCAGGGCAGCTGCTTGAGCTGCTCTCCAAATTCCTGCAAAGCTGATCAGCAACACACCTGCTGACCAGCAGAGCTGGTGTAGGGCAAGTTTTACCAGCTTCCCCACTCCAAACAACCAGTGCAGACCTCCATCACCAGGCTGTATGGCAACAAAATTTGAAATTCATACATATAGAAAACGGACCACAGGATATCACTGGAAGGATTTACACATTGGACTCACATGCTAGGACATCTCCGTGTTTCTGGATGAGTGCCCCAAGAAAGCCCAGAATGGCCTGCAGGCAAAAATATGCAGGATACAGCCAGTACTGAGACAGGCTTCCTGGTACACCCCGGCAGGTTGACATACAGAAGCAGTTATCTAAAGCGTAGGAAGACACATTGGCCATGTGGATGCATCTCTCAAAGACCACCTCCTCTGTAATAGATATTTTCCAGTGATTCAGTGGCAAATGAAGATCCCTATATGAACAAAACCTCAGTTACACCCTGTAAAAACATTCTCTCCTGCAGTTCTTCCTTTCTCTAGGGAAAAAAAACAAACAAACAACAAAAAAGCCCCACTAATGCTGTGAATGCTGTGATTTTAGCAATAACAAGAAAACAAGAATAATATAGCTTACTCGTGCAGGAAGAAATTTCCCACAATGCAAAGAATACTTAACATATCCACTATTTTGCTGTTGTTCATATCTGATATGCTTGACAAAAGCAGCATGTTCTTACAAATAATAACATAGTCTCGTCAAGTTTATTATTGCAAACTGCTATAAAAATCATTCTGTAATCCTGTAATCCTCGCTGAATTTTGTGTTTTGTTTCCCTGATATGCTTCACGACACATTTTGTTTGGCACACCATGTGAAATTTGAGAGCAGCTTTAATTCAGTTGCTCAGTGATCATATCATAAATGTTCACCAGATAAAATACACTGATAGGAAGCCTGAGATGCATAAATAGCAAGGCTGCTTCGGCATCCACCAACAGATGAAGTTTAGGAAGACAAAAAGTCTTTTAAAAGAGACTTTTGACAAGTTTCTGCCTCATTTTTCTTGATACTGCCCCTTTCTTGCACTCTCTTTTTCCCTCCATCTAGAACTTCTCCCGTTACTAATAATATACCATTCAGCATCAGTTTTCTTTTTTCTTGGCATAAGACTATGATATTATGCGTTCTTTGCATCGTAAGTAGCACTCAGGGACTGCAGATAGCCAGGTGTTGTATACTGTGAAGGAACAGATTGTAAAATCTTCTGGGAGGAAAAATAACCCGCAAAAAGACACAGGAAAAGGAGGGCTTCATCACCTACTTACAACAAAGGAAGCTGAAACAGAAACAGACTAAAGCTTGGATTTCTAAGGAGCTGACTAAGCCACATGAGCTTGGGTTTCTGTCCAGAGATTCAGTCAGGTGCCCTGCAGAGTCACAAGGAATTTTGCAGCACAGTCAGGAGCAGCCAGGCCTGTCACCTTTCCCAGCCTTAATCACTGAGGACCATGTCTACACCAACTACAGAGCTGCAACAACTAGGAGAAAGGGCATTGGTATGGTACCATGTTAGTACATTTAAGCTTCGTTTGGAAGCCAAGCTCAGTTTCCGATGCTGCATCACACTGTTAGAAACTACCTGCTCAGCTTGTCTCTTTTTCTCATATGTAGCTGCACTGCACTCCACTGTGCAACATAAAACATTTAAATGTCACCTGGCTCTAGTGACATTTCAGAGTCAGTAAGACCTTTTCCATCCCAACAGGAATTGTCCAAAGCTCTTTCACAGAGAAAAATGGTCCCCTGTGGTTAAACGGTCCGTCTGTGTGAGGAACCTCTCATCACACATTAAAAACCTGGTTTGCATGAGAAATGGGTACTTCTTTCCTTGCTCCCCCTGCCTTTTTTTTTAATTGCTATTACTTATTTAATTTCATATTAAAATATTTACCGTTGTTAATTCAAAAGGATTTTGGAATATTGCTTCTTTCTCGTCTTTTCCCCAATGAGGAATATTTGAGCAATGATGTGTAACTTGTTAATGGTCCTCATGTGTGGGCAATCTGTTAAAAATGCTGCATTTAGTATTTCTGCATTGCTACACATTTTATAAAAAACCTACATTCTCCTGGGTACTAGCTAGAATGGTGGAAAAATGCATTCTGTTGACTATTAAGCAATTTGTAGTAAGAGTGTTTAGTAGCACTGTTCAAAATTACCATTAGGTCTTTCTCAAATTTCTCTCTCAACTCGATTAGTTCCATTAACTGTCATTTTTTTTCCTCCTCCTCTGCAAGCTGCCTCTTTTTGTTCTTGCTTTGTATTTGTTTGTTTTACAGTGAGGACAAATGATTTTATCCCAGACGAAGAGCTAAGCACTCTCGGAATAACTGAATCATTTAGTAGTGCTTGGCTTCATGTGTTTGTCAGCTGCAGCTGACATTTAGCACAGGCTTTATCTCAGTTGTGGTAATTACTACATTGACATGAGCTCTCATACACAGCACAGATTGTTTTCAGCAGATGTAACCAAGCAACTCTGCCTTCCCTGGAAGAGTTTTTCTAGCTTTTGAAGTGTGACAATATTCAGACACATGCACTTACCCCCTTACAGACACAGGCACGCATACACACAACTGGTCAATGCCATTTTCATGGCAGCACCCGCTCTTTCTCAGTGCCAAGTCTATTCGATTACCCCGCACAACAATAGTATGGAATCGCTCTGCTCTATGCGGCTGCTGCATTACATGCTGGCTGTGCGTCTTATTACACATGAAGGTTATTGTTATTGTAATGTATCTCAGTGGTGCACCAAATGTTACTTTAATGATGTAATTAATATGCTTGGATTTACCATCTGATGTTCTTAGGCACCACTTGTGTTAGCATGTGATACCACCCATTTCAAAGATAGCTGGAAACAGCAGCTTTTTGTTAAGGGAATTGGCAGAAAAAGAAAAAGGATTAATAATAAAAGTCACATTCCCTAACAACACTTTAAAAACATTTGTGTCATATGTGTTCAGCTGACATGAGAACTGAGAGTGATGCTGCCTCTGAAGTTCGTACAATTTGCATTATTTATATATAGTTGAGCTTTTATTTATTATTATTCCGGACTGTGAAGAATAGGAATAAGATCCTTAGACAAACTGAGTTTTAGTAGCAACAAATCAATCTTTCTAGATTCTGAACTTCACAACCAGCTGAGCACATTTTAGGATAGTCTGCCTTCAATATTAACAAATTATTAACAATGGCTTCCTTGATAAATTGTGTACACAAGCAAGCAAATGCTCTTTTTTCTGCCCTCCAAATGACACTTTTTTTCCTCTAGGTAAGATGGCACATAACAACCTTATATAGCCACCTTAGTATAGCAGGGACCACACCTAAACATAGAGGACTTGCATAAACACAGTAAGCAACTAAGAGAGGTACAGCTGTATACATCTTCAGCACGACTCTGATTCACTGCTTCCTAACCATATATGACTTTATTTTTACTAGTGTTATTAGAAAAACAATTACGAGCTTAAATAAGAAATAGTAAAAAGCCTCCAGTATGCTCATTGTGAATACAAAAGTTTCCAAGAACACAGCAAGGAAACCCAAAGATTAAAATGTTTATCTCAGTCTTTACTCATCTACAGATAGATAACTCATGTTCTTGATGATGCAGAACACTCTTTTTTGTGTGATTTACCATTTTACTCTAAGTAATGTTATAAAGATCTAAAAAATACTTTCCCATATTCCACATAGAAATCACAGGCTTGTCGAAGAAATAGAAGTCAGAAAAATGCTAGTACTGAATTTTGAAACATGCATATTTAAAAAAATAAGAAAGATCAATCAATCAAATGATTTAAATCAACCATATTTTGACTAAAGATGAATGCAAATTGTAAAAATGACTCCAAAGATTATGGGAAACTTTACACTGTAATGTTCTTTCCTCTATTTGATAGATCTAGACAGTTGCTATTATATTGCCAAATGCTTTGAGTTGACCTTGCACAACAAAGCTTTTGATTAAATAATATTTTAATTGGAAAGTATAATACCAAGAATTTTAATTGCTAAATATCAAACTCATGATGCCAACACAATTTGTGTTTTCCATGGAAAAAAGATATCCAAAGAGATCTGCTCTTGCAGGAAACTTTATAATGAATTAAATGCATCTGTCAACTAATTAACACAGCATGGAGAATGCAAACAATGTTCTATAAAATTTCTGGATTAAAATACATTTTGATATTTTTCAGCATTTAATGAAGTCTCTGTTACAATAGCCCACTTCTTGTGACCACACGTGCTGTTCACAGAGCCAAAGTTTCTTCTAGCAAGTAGTATTGAAATGAACCTAGATATTTGATGTATGCTGTTCTTAGAAATACAGAATAAACTCAGATAGAAAGTATTTTGTAATCTCTTCCACTACTGATGTTTGATCTCAAGACCACTACTGTTCTAAAATAGAGACACACATATGAATGTATTGCATCACAGGAGGGAGGCAGGAGACGTTTTTTGAACTCTTTCCCCCAAATATGAGTGTTTTGCCTGTGGATTGGTGCCAACTGACACATTCATGTGGTACAAATAACCTGACACTCAGCCCCTGTAGTAGATTCTTTAGGTAAAGCATCTATAAATGCTGAAAAAGAAATGGATTTCAAATATTATGTTTCAATAGTAAATCTCTCCAAGTAATATTTCAGTACCGTTGTTTTCCTTCACTTTCCCCATATGCATCTTTGCCTATATATAAAAACATATATATTAAAAAGGTCGAAGTCCTGTGAGAGGCCCAGCACCTGGAGCTCCAATTAAAATCAGAATAGCAAGAGTTTGCAGCTGCTTATATATTTAAGCAGTTGGACCAAGACGAAGACCCATGCTGGGGCTGAGGACTTGCATTCTTTACAGGCCTGTCCAGCAAGCCTCCCACGCACTCCAGCACTACACTTAATCCCTGACATTAAAAGACCACCCGAACAGTGTGAAGAGTAACAATTCAATCTACAATCTCACAATGATCAACATTTCTAAAGGATTATTTAACAGTCAAATAAAAGTATACCCTACAATGCAGGTGCAAGAGAGTCCTGCAAAAGCATCAGTTACAGGACTGCTTAGAGCTACACTCTCACCATAAACAAAACATTTTTAGAAGGTATTTCTCAGGCCAAAACACAAGGACATTTCCCTAGCTGCACAGAAACAGAGTCTGTGTGTTAACAAAAAAGACCTGCTCAGAACAGAATTAAAGGGTAAAAAGTTTTCTCATAAGAACCAAACTTTTATTTAATACTATATAGATAATGTGTTGCTGGACGCCCATTTAAGTAAGGTGATCCAACCAGGAAGCAGTGGGAAGTCAAACACATGGATAATTAAATTATAAACCTTCTTCAACTTGTTAAAATGACTCAACATCTCAGAAACTTTGCAACTAATGCATTCTGGTTATGGATATAAAGCCACCTCTCCACGTCTCCTTTTTTCCCAGCCCATATCTTTTCTGTTTATTGTAAGTGCCTACTAACAATAGATAACTGCAATAATAATCTGTTAAAGCTTAGTCCTAGAGGAACCTGAAATAACAAGAGGGATATTGCTATGATGGTAATATTTAAGATGTTAATTTTTCATTATTTTTATTAAAAAAAAAAAACTCAATGGCACCATGTTGCAATGAATATTTACTAGAGAAGCAGACTATAAGCCCCATTTGTAATATCAAAAGATATTTACTATATCAGCATCAAGAATTCCTTTCAAAGTATAGTGTTTTTGACATAGAAGGAGAAGACTAGAAAGCAAACCTGAATAGACATTTTTAAGGCTAATATAGCAAAGTATCCAAGAGGTGCCAAGAACAAAATAATAATCCAAGTAATCATTAGCTATAGGAAAGCATGGCAAGTAAATTCTAAAGCAGAAGAGGCAAAGCAGCAAAAAAAAAGGCAAAGACGCTTAAACATAAGTCTAGTTTTTAGGTGATTATTTGTTTATTCTTCTCTCTGCAGTCCTTTACTTTTCTCCTACAGTCACTCCTTATACAGGGTTTGGGTGGATGATGGCTTAATTTCCCCTTCAAAGAGGCAGAGCAGCTGAAGCAGCCTAGTTAAGGACCACAAATTTTCCTCACCATCTCCTTTGCCTCAGGAGGGAAATAGGCTGCTTTTGTCAGTGTAAATGTAGGCTAGTAGTTGATTATTCCTCTTTATCTCCCCTTCCTTACATGCCAGCTCAGCAGTACTGTGAGGTGCACGTGTGGGCAAGGAGGAGATATTTTATTCAGAGCATTTTATTCTGTAGTACAATACCGAAAACTAGCATTAAGCTGTAAATTCATCTGGGGACTAAACTTTCCTCTCCCACATGGAAATCAGTGGCTGCTTTGCTACTGGCTTCACTAAGACCTAGATTGGAAATTTTATGCTTTGGGAAATAAATTTTGAATACATTCTCATAATAAAATACAAATCCCTGAAATGGCAGTATTCTCAAAGATATGCAAAGTGCTGCTGAGATTCTCAACTTGCTCTAAAAAGGAATTCAATTTTTAATTTATTTATGCAAGTGCAATAAGAAAAGCAGTTTCACAGACATATTCTTTGTCTTCATTTCCTGCTTCTCTGCTTTTCTTTCTTGCCAAAGGCTTCATCACCCTTCAAAATTACAGGACCCTTCTGAAGTAAAAAATACTAAATAAAAAAAAATCTGTAGAATAATAGGTGGAAAACTTTCATGCTTTTAAATACATTTCAGTGATGATTTTATAGATGGATACTTTTTAGAGACAAAGATGTGTTTGGCATTTGGGGCGAGGAGTTGAAACCTTTTAGTAGAAAACTGCAAAATTTCTAAGCTCATAGCTTTTAAACATGCATTTAAGACTAAAGCTATTTGAATTAGCAAAAGTAGTAAGCCATTGTAATTCAACCCACAGTAAGTACAACACAGGCATGTTAGATACCTTACTGTATTTGCACAGGAGAAGCTTGAGGAAAAGGAAGAAGACAGATGAACAGCATAGTGAGTGCATAGAGCTCTGTCCTTAATAGCTTTTCTCAGGACTTTGCTGTGCTAACCAAATTCACTTTGCTTTACCTCTTTTAACAGAGGAAATCAGAAATTAAAAAGAAGCCTGTGAGACAATCTATTGGTTGGGGCCATTAAACGAATTACCTTGCACATTGAATACCATTTAGCTTGGAATTGGTACTAGTACTATTAATTTCTACCTTTTTAATGCAAACTTGAGCTAGCACATGACCCGTACTGTGTAACAGCAGTTACACCCCAGGGACTAGAGATTAACAGCATGTGCTACGAGTGGTTTATTTTACAATTGCTGTGAAATAAAAGCTGATGGAAATGAGCCACTGGTGAATTACTTTGCCAGCAAAATCAACAATATTTTTATCACCATGGAAAAAAAAAACACATTTTTTTTCCTTAAGATTGGCTTCATAGACAAACACAATAGTCAAGGGAAAGCTGGGGGAGGGGAAAACAGAAAAGCAAGATGTTGTACTCGATCCTGTCATTTTCAGTGTTTGTTGCAGCTTATCTGAATACATTTTGCCAGCTAAATCTCTATGTCACAGTTAATTAAAACATAATTTGGGCATAAAAAGCAACAGCTAAATGAAATGAAAATTATTTTCCAGATAAACTCCAGTCAGTCAGCTTTTCATTCTCATTAAAGAAACATTAATGCAGTTGCTATGCCCGTTATATTTTTGGAGTGCTAAGGAAGAAGAAAATTAATCACACAGCAGGGTATTTTGGGAAGGTTGGCTTTGTTGGTTTTTTAACTCATAATATAGAGTCAGTCTGAATTAAAGAAATGCTGCAAACAAATTCCACTTTTTTCCCTATGGCTTATCAACAGTAAGTATTTTTAATTTAGAACAAAAGATTAATGTAATATCACTGCTGAGAAAAACATGAGCATTGTCGATTACTGCATAGGAGTGTGTGCCCCGACCATTAGAATTCTTCAAACGAGACAATGAGAGACGGCCTACGCCAAATTGTATTGTTTTCCAGTGACGCAGGGAGAGTTTCCCTCCCCCACAACACACTTCCTCCAGAAAGAAGCTCATAGCTCTCTCTATATAGAGAGGAACAAAATTTGATGAGAATTGTTCTGTCTAGTGTAAAAACATGCCAAAAATCCCACTTTATAACTGCATCTTCTTCAAAAAGTATCCAGCAATGGATAAGACTATTGCTAAAGATAGATACCAAAGAATGTACAATCATGACAGTCATTTTGGTTGATACCCAAGAAGGTACATACACATGCATTTTGTCTACAATTACCAAGACTTCTCTGCTTTAGGAGAAATTTGCCTTCATATGTAAAAAAAAAAAAAAAAAAAAAGCTTTACACGCTTGCCTACATTTATCTTCAAGCAAAATTATTTTTCATCTTTGATCTTACTCCAAGGTTTTGTACAAATCCAATTTTTTATTTATTGTCTGGTTGTTAGTTCGTAGCATTCAGCAGCTGTTACTAAGCGAGACAGCTGACTGCCTTCACCAACCTCTCAGCACCCCAGAGGCCACACATACCTTCCTCAAGGATACCAGATAATGATATGTGACACAATTTACATGAGCAGAATTTAGAATTCATTGAGAACCTATTTATAACTAAAGAAGAGTCAAGAGAGAAAGATGATTTAATAGATATAAGGATCCTTTCACAAGGCACATTAACACCAGAGTCTTTTCAAAAGTGTTGCAAACAGAGAGGAGAATATGCAGAACCACATACTTAACTTAAAAATTTGGTTCTTTCTAGTCATTACCAACTAAATTTATAGAATTGGCAATCAGATTTTAACTGTAAAATTGTAAAAATGGGTATAGTAAGTTCTAGACATTGCTTCATTACAAAAGGCCTGCCATTTAAATCTCTATTCATTTTTTTTCCAAGAAATTTAATTGTAAGAATAGACTTAATGTTCAAAGAGGCCCAGGTCTGGATTAAAAAGAAACTGAATTTGGGCAAACTTCAGCAAAGAAGAGGTTTTCTAGTTAAGTCTCTTATCCTCAAGAAACATATCCTATCCCTATTCCAGCTCATGTAAAAGATTATTTTTCAGTATTATTTAAAACAACCAACCCTCTTTCACTCCAAAAGAAGGTCTTTCCCAGTCATTCAACCAATAAAGTAGATTCTAACATCAGCCTAGGCAACCTGGCTGTGTATTCATAAACCCTGTTGGTTTTTATTTATACAGCCAATTCACTATTATTTTTCCAAAACAATACCTAGCTGCACCCAAAAATGAAAATTGCTCTATAATTTGATCCAGTGAGTGTTTGAAATTACCTTACATCTGACAAGAGCAGCTAGACAGAGAACATAAACAAAAATGGTTACTTTTGTTAATGAACCTTGTGGTTTATAAGGAATTTTAAAGAAAAATGAACACCTGGAAGGTGGACACAATGCAAAGCTATCTCCTGCTATTTTTTTGCAGCCAGCCAAGCTGTATAGAGCCAAGACCCCAGTTCACCATTCATTAGTGAATAAGTGTTTAGTTATGCTTGGGCTTTGTGCTGATAACATCCATTATTTCAGAACAACTGTACTTCTGCATCCAAGAAAACTGACTTCGAGGTGCTTTTAGAAGTCTTCATTTGGCACCAGCATAGAGGAAAATAGATCAGCGGCGTAGACCAACGGGCAGGTTTCAGCAGCCATGACTCCAGCCTGCAGGAATGAGGGCAGGCGTATGTGGAAGAATGGCCTGGAAAAGGGCAAACTTAGAGAAAATCTAGGGCCTAACAGAAGTTTTGGCATTATAGAAGCTTGCTTGGGGTGATAAACATCCAGGATGGTGGGTATGTGCGGAATCTACCTCTCCATGATTCCTTTGGCAACACAATCTGCCCTCCTAGCACACATTGGTAAGAGCAAACAAAGAGTGGAGCAGAATGGAGACACCACAGTCAAACTTCGCTGGCTTCCCTGAAGAGGGGATAATCTGATGGTGCCGTGCAGACATGAGTGAATGGAGGGTGGAGCGGAGTGAAGACACCGTGGCCAAACTCCGTTGTACTCCCTGCAGAGGTGGCAGCCTGGTGGTACCACACAGCTGATGAGCCACATAGTGTGATGTCTGGTGCTGGGACAACAATGGTGGCAGATCAGTCCCTTCCGATAAGCTTTGCTCAAACTTCTCCTCTGTCTAATCTCATTACAATACCAATACACAACCCCATCCCACTGAGCACGCTGTCTAGATTAACTTGGGAGACTTTTTTAAATCAATGAATAACGAAAGCAAATATGACTAGAGTCACTCAAGCTCCACATGAATGTACAAGAAAATATATAAAAGGCAAACTAGTAAGAGGGGAAACAGAGAAGCAGCAGAAGGCAGAAGGAAAGCAGAAGGGAAGCAGAAGAAGAAGAGGGAAGACTCCATCGTAACTTCTGGGTCAGTCAACGGGCTGATCCCCCTCTTTCCTCCCCTTGGGTCGGGACGCTGCCTGAGGAGACTCGAGACTGAGAGCCCTCTCCCATTTTCTGGGGTGAGTGATTTGTACATCATCTTCTGGGGTGAGTGATGCACATTGTGAGCACATTTGTACATCAGAGCTAGCTAAAAGCCCCACGCTGTAGTAGAGAATTTCCTATACTGACATCCCAAACTGCTTTGTAAATGTTGCATTTGAATAAATCCTGCTGTTTGTGAACTTGACTGCTTGTTTGGGGGGAGAGGGCGTTTGGACCTACGGTTCTCAGACTGTTCGTGAATCCGGTATTGCCAGAGTCGAGCTTATAGTTGATCATACTATTTGGGATCTCGATTCGCTCCACTACTACGGCTTTCAAATTGCAACGTTTTCACATCGTACAGGAAAGGCAAAGAGCAAGACAGATCGAAGTCTGAAGGATAAAGCACAAGCAAGGGGGAAGCAGGCATTTGCTCAAGTACCTTGGTCCCTGGTAAAACAGAACCTTGCACAGGCTCAAACAGCACGCATCAGTAATAATCCAAATAATGTCTTGATGGTAGTTTTTTTTGTTTTGTTTTGTTTTTTACTTTTTTTTCCTCCAAATAAATCTGCTACTTTATAAGGGGCAGGACAATAAGAAAATAAGCAAAATAAAAAAAACACAACGCCTGGCTACACTACTGAGCTCTGTTAAAGTCTCCAACGCTCTCATTTTGCTGTTGACTGTTTCTCATTATGTTCTGCTTGTATACATCTGAATGTCATTTTACAACTGGAGAAATGTTGTGGGGTCATGCATAACCACAAAGGCACTCAGAACCCTACCAATTTTATTCTCACCAGGCACTGACAAGGTAGAGCCAAGTCTACGCATGTTGGTTCTTAGATGGTGCACTTCCAAAACAGAGTAGCTTCATTAAAAAGAGACACACACATTCCAACTAAAAGGAGACAGTGACAGTTTTTCTAATTGGCTGAGTAAAATAACACTACGGAGAATTTCTGAAAATTCAAATTACATGTCACAGCTTGTGAAACAAAACTTTAACAAGTAATGACTGAACGGTGTCCAGTTTTCTTTCATCATCCAGAGGGTACATTAGATGAACAGCAATGTGAGAGACAGTCTTATAATAAGGAGGAAAGAGGCATATGTAGGTTTTAAAATGCAATCTTTGGGCACAAAGATGCTTGACATGGGCGTGCTTTGCTATTTTGAAGAATACTACAAGAATCCAAAAATGGAATTCTACCAAATTCAATGAAAAGCACTTTGAGTACAACAAAGCTGAAATTTCAGCTAGGCATCAATTTCAGCTAGATAGACATCAAAATATGCAGAATTGGAATAAGGAGTTTAGCTACTCAGACCCTCTTAAAAAAGAGCTTGGAAAGAAATCAGCATAGGTCACAGCAAGCATCACCAGGCAGGTATATACAGATGGAAAATGGGAAAATAACCTAAAGAAGATTACAAGTTTCAGTTTCATTCATCAGTGACAGAATTTTATGCTCAGTTAATTAACACTAGTATGGAGGAAGGTTGTTGAATTCCAGTTTTAGGACCTGTGATTGTCACAAAATATAAAAGAGATGGATGGATAAGCAACAATTCATGTTTCCTTACGCAACTCAGTTTACACTGAAAATGACAGACAATGATAGCACTTGTTCCTTCTTTGCATTTAACTACTGATATATTTTCAGTGCTTGACAATTCATGTGTTTTAGAATGTTGGCCTTATGAGGCAAGAAGCATCAAAAAAGCTGCTAAAAGGCTGCAAACAAGGATATCATCTACAAATCATCATCAAATGGTCAAAACTTTAACATTATGCGCAGGTGATGACTATCACCATCAAGATGTCTTTGAAGGCTTATATACTGATAGCTTCATCAGGCAACAGAAATTGAAAAGCTTAAGTAGAAAACTCCTTAACTCCATTGCTCCAAGAGACATCCTTAAAATTAAACTCTTGTTGATGTGAGTTATGTGAACATTTGTGTGGCAGAGCCTTAAGCACCTATACCTTTCACCTACCCATCTTGGAGGCAGTACATAAATTATTCACTACAGCTCAGAGCCAGGAGGTTACACCTCAGAATTCCCCTTCCATTGCAAGTTTCAGTACCTGAGATATGCAGTAATACTAAATACACCACATTGCTAGACACAGTCCTAAAAATATATTGGAATTCCTCTCACCCGGGGACTTGCTGAATGCACAGCTGTTTTACAGGTGTTTTTGCATAAGGATTTATTTCACTAAAAAGTTGCTTCTTAGAAAAGCTATGTTTTGCAAAGGCCTGTTTTATACCAGTTCTACTTTAAATGTTAGGACTTTTTAAGAGTAAAGAAAGTTGTCAAAAAAACCTTATTAGCTAGCAATTAAGGTTTTTATTGTGAACAACCTAAAATGCATGCAACGAACATTACAGCTAAATAAGTATTTAGAAATGTCCTGTCAAGGTAATTTACACAACTCTGATATTGAAGTTATCTATTCAATAAATCAAAATATTGAAATGAGAAAATCCGATTTCTCTTCTCCTATTAAAACCTGTTCTAATTTACAAGATGTATTACACTGCATATCTCAATATATGCATTATGAGTAATTGCTTAATTTATACAGTCCTTGGTAAGTGTATATTACACCATCTTCTAATGGAGGATTTTCATAAATGCATCTTGCATTGCTGATTTAAAGATGCAACTGAAATAAGTAGAGTGAATATTTACATGAAACTGCTGCAGCAAACAATGTACAAAGTAAAGATCATGGTATCCTCATCTAAATTATTTTACCAAGTCTACAATTCTCAAAGTGCATGTGGATACCCTCTATAACTCCTTGCTTCCTATTCTTTCACCTCCTTCTCCCTCTCCTGGGGGAAGTTTGATGCCAGGGGCCAACAACCCATTATTTTCCCTACTCCTCATCTGATGATCTTCATGATGCTAGTGTTCATTTTCTACCTTTTGAGTTTCAGGTTTGCTACTGTTTTTCTGACGTATGCCCTCCCATGAGATTTGGTAAAAAAAATGCAGGCACAAGTCTTGCTGGACACCCTACTAAATTCATGTGACCACTACACAGAGCCATGCAGGAACTCCCTCTACATCTAGCACTTCCCTAGCCCGACTTGTTGGGGACTTTCCTTATATAATTGCTGAAAATAAAAGACCCACAAGAAAATAAACAAGAAAAAAATCCAAACGAGAGCGCCATATTCCCCCCAAAACACATATCACCTTGACTTTTCACCCCTGAATATATAGAGAATAGAATTTCCTGTGGTCAACAGAGGATCAAAAAACAATTAATTGTAATTGACTGGAATGGACTGAAACTAAATTTTACTTGAATCGCACAGACCTAACATTTTGATGATCCAGAATCAATAATGGAGATTGATTAGAGTTCTTTGACACCATGGTATATTTGAGAAATCTGCTGAAAGCAATGTCTGCCTGCCACAAGGCAATGGGCTTGTTAAGCTTGTGCAGCACAATAACCCTGAATTAAATAGCACCATTAAACACATTGTTACAGCATGCAAGTTGGAGGAGAAAACAATCAGTCATGTACTTGCAGGAACATTGTGGTTCTATTCCATAATAAATCACTTTCAGGACAAAATTACTCAGACAGTATTCCTTACAGAGAAATTAAAACACATACTACGATCATGTGAAAAAATCCTTGTTTTCACTAGAAGTTCACTTCAGAAAAGTGCAAGTCGAAGTATTTTTCTTCTTCATGATGGATTTTTGGAATTAGCACCTCTTCCAGCAACAACACAACAATACAATCTTTCTTCCAAACATTTAGGTTGGCTTCCTGAAGGCCAAGGCCTTGCCTCTGAAAGGCAATGGTATCACATTTCTGTTCTACATAACAAAAACCTGAAGAAGAAACTCTATATACACTCTTCTCTCACACAGTGTTCATAAATAACCTATCAGGTTCCAAAATAATTATACATTCACTGTCTGTAAAAAAAATTTTGACTGATTTCCCTTTGTCAGAGAAATCTTTCTGATGATCTGAAGTGCTAGAAGAGGCTTCTGTCACTCTAACAAAAGAAAAGGTACACATTAGCATAAATTTATATACACAATGACAACACAATTATTTCTTGCTGTGATGGCAGTATTTTCCAACTCTTCACAATCATTTTCTCTTTCTCTTACCTTCTCCTTTCTTCATATCTGATTTCTGCCCAATTCCAAAGTTTGTTAAATCTGAAACCATTTTTTGAATGTTGTTAGGACACCCTGTAAACTCCAATTTTGGTGAGATATTTATGAGCCCATTAAATACTTTAACTTCAGCTACCTAAAAACAGGCTTCTGCACTTGTCTAAAGGTATTTCTTCTCCAAAATTGACTATAGTGTGAACGTCTGATCCTAGGTAAGTGTTTGAATCAGCAAAAATTCTCTGGAGGATTTTCAGATTTCATAAGTTTATTGACCGTTTTATTAAGAAGTCAAAATAAGAGCCAATATAGATTACATTAGTTTTCTCTAGTCTTATCGTATATGTCTGATTTATTTCTTTAAGTTACTTTGATAAGTAAAACAGCAGTCAAATAAACAGACCTTCATTTGTCATTGGCCTTTACAACTGTCCGTATGACTTGGAAGTAAAGAAAACATAATTGTCAGCATACATTTGCTTGGAATAAAACTGTATTTCAGTTTTATCAAAATTTTTTTCCCAGGGGCTCAGCTGAGGTTCAAGCCAACAGTATTTCTCAGGCTGCTGCCTAGAAAAGCCACTACTCTTCACACAGCCAAATGTTGTCATCAACACAAGAAAAAGAAGATGCAACATTCTTCTCAGTTTGCTGAGCTATTTTTTGCTCATGAAAAAAATGCCTCATTGCTCTTTGAAAATCATGACAGAGATGAGTGTTTCATATGGCTGCAAAAAGAACAAACTGGGATCGCTATAATATGAAGTACAACAAGTATTCATACAGGTCTACAAAGTAAAAATGCTGTGCAGCTTGTAAAATGTATTCTAATAAGCTAGGGAGTACTGACAGATGATGATAATGTACAAGCAAGAACATGGAAGTAATCTCAACCCGAAAACAAAACAATCTCTTGTTTGTAGGAATGTTTAAGGAATGTTCCCATAATGCGCCCTAAATATTCTTAATTTGGATACTTCATAATCTACTTCATAATATTCCTACAGACTACCCTTAAATTTATTGACATGCTATTTATCTAAATCAACCATTCACTCATTCAATGGTGTGATGTAAAATGAAATTATAACTTTCTGTTCAGCACTAAGAATTAATGCTAGGATCTTTCAATTTGTTACAGGAAGATTTCCCAGTTGCTGAAAAGTTTGTTACTTTGGAACACAGCCATTTTGGAATACTTGAATATAAATTTTTAAGATCTTCCAGATCGATTTGTATAGTGTTATTTAGCAAAGAAGTCCACACTTCTTTATTAAAGATTGAAGAAAGATTCATTTCATTTAGTTTTAAATCTCCTGCAGAACATATTGACTGGATACTGCCTACCTCCTAGAATGTGAAAACTTGTGAAAAATAATTCCTCATTCACCCTCTCCATACCTCTTGCAATTTTATGCACCCCTATCAAAATTACCTTGAGCCTTACCTTCCTTTTCTGTCTGATAAGTCTTAGTTTTTTAATTTCTTTGCAAAGTAACTAATTTGGATCATTCTTACTTCCTTCTCTGTATGTTCTCAAGCTCTATTAAGCCCTTCTTAAGATGAAATTTCTCAGTGATAATAATTCTAAAATGTTTGCAGGCTGTGGACTAATTGAATAGTCCAACAGTGTTTTCGGTATTCCTGCTACACTGCTGGAAGTTTTATTTACCTTCTTGACTACTGATAGGCAACAAACTGACACTTTCACAGTGACTTCAAGACTCACTCAGGAATGAGGCACCACTAATTTAAAGACAATGGCTGTCTACAGTCAAGAGTATTTTGTCACATAGATTACTTCGTATTGATTGACATTAAAAATCAGCTGGTACTTCATTAATCACTCTCTTATTGGTAAATTTCTGCTGTTGTTTCCTACCTTAAATAATTTCACAATGTCAGAAAGCCTTGCCACCATTCCGTTCAGAAAACATCTAGAAATGGGGTGAGAAGAGCAGGATTTAATGGCATTGGTGCCTGCAGAAGCAAGTCAAAGACTTCCACTGATGTTGTACACTCACTGTGAAGATTTACTATAGTTTTCCTTATTTTACTCTGTAATTAATTCACAAGACCTTCCTTCAGGACAAGCATTTTTCCTTCTAAGGAGCTTTTTGTGAGTGATGTCTTTGGCAACTTTCTGGAAATTCAGTCTATCAAGCAGCTGTCCTTACCCACATTGGCAAATTGACTTTGAGTCTTCTAACCGAAATGCATGTCTAGACCTTCCTCAGCAAGTATCAGGCTGGCATTTCACTATTATTCTCAGGTGTCTGGCTAATTTCATTCTTTGCTATGGTTTCCATCAGTGCAACCAAGACAGAAGTAAGGTGCAATGACCTGAAGATCCCTAAATATGCTCTTGAGCTCTGGTTGAAAACTGGTTCTCACTTGTTTGCTTCCTCTTTTCAGGACTGAGCCAAGCAAGGTTTTACATCATATGACAGAAACTGCACTCAAGAATTCTGCTCTGACAATTTGCTACTCTCCTGTTTTGCTGCAAAAATCTTTTTCAGTGATGTGTCCATTTAAGACAGTTCCTCAGACTTGACTCTATTAACCGTAAAAATGATATTGCCTTGAGTACTCAGCTAATAAATCCATCTATAGATTCAGAACCTTCTTCAAAAAGATTTCTATTACATGGTTTTACATTTAAAACAATTTATTCTTCAAAATCTGGTTTTGTTTGCTTTTTAGGTGTGATTTCACAACTAGCTTGCCAGAATTTTAATTTATTTCCTTTGATTAGACACAATTTTCTGTTTTTTGAAAGAGGCATTTTCACTTTTTAGGATGACTTTACTCTGCAGCTCCTTGTGACTAATGCAGCTATCGCAGAATATGGCTCCAGAAAAAAAAAAAAAAAAGGAAAAAGAAAAAGAAAAAAACAAAAAAAAAAGAGTAGAATAAATCAAAATTATTTTCGCTTTGCTTTTTTTCCCTTGAAACAATATAGGCACTTTCAAATATTTTGAGAGTTTATTCTTCACCCAGAACTTGTAAGATTCAAATGAAGATATCTACCATTGGTTCAAAAACAGTTATTCAAAAAATGATTCAAGCTATATTTTAGCAAAAATCAGATACCAAATCAAGTTCAAGAATAACCAAATTAAAATGAATTTCTCTATAAGCACATTTATGGTCAACATTTACATGCAAACAAACACAGGAAGAAAAACAAGATAGGGAAGAGATCCTACTTTTTTTTTTTTTTTTCCCCCAAATCTTGAGAAACCTTTGGGCCATACTATACAAAGCTTTATTTTTCCTAGTATTATTCAACAGAACCAGGTTGACAGGCAATCTTTTGCTTTTAGAACTGTAGCATCTAATGTTTGAGGCTTGGATTTTTTTTTTTTTTTTTTTAGGCATTGTTATGGTATGGTAATTACACAAAAACATATGATAAGCACACGCTAATGAGATAAGGCAACACTACATTAATGCAATCGTAAAAAGGATGGCATTGAAGTAGATACATATAATAAAAAAAAGCATCAGGACTAAAACATAATGACAGGTATTGATGTGTTTTATATATGCTGTAGTATTGATGCAGGCTTATTATTTACGCAGATTTCCTAGCAGACAGTGGGATAGCACAGGGACTAGCTTATGTTATGAGGAGCCTTTTCACCATGTAGTTTCTGATTGATTTACAAATCAAACAGGTGCTAAATTTAGTATCCTGATGTTTTGATAAAAGCAACACAATCACATAGGCATATAATAGTCAACTAACAGAAGTGATCAGAAGTGATATTATGTTATTTATTAAATTTCAAATAACTCTATTAGTAAAATCAATTTGAATCAGAACTACTTTACATGAAATTGGTTCCTTCTTTTGACTAGCTCCACACAATCTCCATAAAGGAGGAAAAGGATTCTGCTTACAAGAAAGAAAGAATGATCTCTCCAAAAAATCAAACATTTCAAATAAGAAACTATTTTCATAGCTGAATACTAGGAAGAATCTAGCTAACACAAAAACAGAAAAAAATCTGAAAGTCTGATCATTTTACAGTCATCATGTGTCATGGTGTTATGCTTTACATCTCCTCAGGGAAATGTTTTAGAACCAGACATCAGTTTTCTAGCTGAAATACACTTTACACAATGAATCCTTACCTCGGGAACATCATTGACTGCTAGTCTACAACAGGTAAATGCATTTGGACTTGAGTTAATAATAAACATATAAAAACTCTTCTGTTTCTTCATTTGCCAAGACTCAACTCAAACGACAACTGGCTTTTCAGGTATTTGTGTCTGGATTTTAACTAGTCTAAACTCCCTACCGTAGCCCACACAGCAAAAAATGCATCTCCAGATGGTATTTTTCAACTTAGCAAGCTGAATCCTTTCTACTGCCTTTAAAGAAAAAACTCAAGGCAAGCCTACTGTTAATCTGGAAACCTCAATAAAATATGTCAAGTCACACAGGATGAATTTAGTATTTCATTTGCAGTTGCTACCAGGCACTTACTTGTTTCTTACAAAAGAATATAGGTAAAGCTGTCAGCAAAATAAATCTTCATTCAACATATTTTTGTTTTCAAATCTATTTTGCATTTTCTTTTTGAGATTTGTTGGCAACCACCAAGAATTGGACAGTTACTGCCAAAAAGCAACACAACTGTATCTTGTACAGTGGTCTCCATAAGTAAATCTTACCCCATGTACCTTGTTTAGGTATCACCCTTAAAGAGGCTTGTAAATGGTTTTAAAACCCACTCTTAACAGCCTAAATAAAAAGATAAACGAATTTCTGTCTCTTGCTCATATCTTTTTCCTTCATGTTTATCAATATTCTGCTGCAATATTAGAGTTACTGTTATAAGCTCCTTATTCTCCTTAAACATGAGCTAGGAACATAACATTTCTGAGGGGCCCATTGTGCATTTCTGTAAGAAAATATATCAAAAACCACTAACAAAAAAAAATGAAGCTTTCAAAGCCTGACCCCCAATAGTAGAAAGACACACACTGAGAGGCAAACTATGAAAAATATACCCAGCCAAGAGTACTTTGAAATCAAAGCATAGTCTGGATTTTTGATTTAACTTTGTAAAGAAAATATTGTTCTATGTGTAATAACTGATGACTAAGACTCTGTAATAGGAAATACCTAAAGAGTTGACTGATTAAGTAGAAAGCAAAGAAAATACTTTCTACAATATCACAACTCCTTGATATTAACATAAAATCACAAAGTGTTATGGATAATAAGGTTAAGTACAACACTTAGCAACACATAACAAGAATGAGTTTTTTTCTTGCAGTTTTTTATATTATGACAAAAATGAGTCAGGAAAGCAACAGTTCAAAAAGAAAAAAAAAAAAGGAAAGAAACAAGAAGAGGAAATCAAGACATCTTGCAAATAGAAAGATTTCATTGGAGAGCCCCTTCTTAATTCAGGCTACAATTCATATGAGTGGAACCAAAAGAAATGAGAGCTATCAGATGAGACAAGCTCCAAGGGGTCAGTTCTGGAAGGCACTATGCACATTCCAAAAAGCTAGTAGGTCTGCACATCATTGTACTGAGTGCTGTGGGATGGCACAACACTTGGTTCTTCAGAGAGTACAGAAAAAGTTGTCTAATTAGCAGCAGGATGCCCAGCTAAATACATATCCTTGTTTATTTCTAGCAGCTGCAGCCTATAAAGTATTTAGTCAGACCTGCTGGCAAGAAAGTAGAAAATTATCAACATTCTTAAGCTTCACATATTACAAAATCTTTTGCTTCTTCCAGTTTCCATTCATGTTCAGACAAATTTAAGAGAAATTTAGCTGACATTACAAGTAAGACTGTTGTGGAAGAAACTGATGAAACTCTTATTGGAATTCAGCATCAAGGCACCCACAGATTTCAACACAGAGCAGACTGCTCTCATGGGATTTCCTTAAGATTCAGTTACATACGGGAGATGGGAAGAGAAACTCTTCCTTAAGTTCTTAGCCCAGGATGTTATCTAGTATCTTGGAAAGGGATTTGTTACTTACTAGATAAAATACTGCCCCAGTGAGTAGTTTGAGAAGTTCTACCTTTTAAGACGGCATTTTAATATTGAAAAGAGAGCAATGCCCCTACCTAGCACAGTGCACCTTGAATTAAGGATTTCCAGGAGGACTTCACCGTGCTGGGGGCATACAGGGAAAGAATCCCTCAAACAGCTTAAAACAAAATTAGTCACTGACATACCCAGCTGAGTGAAGAGGATAGTGCTTTTGGGTATTCACGGAAGAGGAAGGGAAGCTCTATTAGGCCAAAAGAGAATGAAAAGATCAAGCAGGTTATAAATTGCTTACAGCAGCTCATTAGGGAGAGGAATATCCTCATTCCTGCCCACACTCTAGAGACAACAGATGCACCTTACGTAAAATTATCAAAAAACCTGAAGATATCTCAGTCCATTATGGATCTTTATGTAGGGTTTGTTTCCAAGGCAGCATCACGAATCCCTGATAACAGACTTACTTCTAGGCTACTAGGTTACTAGGCTGCTTACTAGGCTTCTAGACTAACCCTGACCTAAAGGGTCAACAAAATCCACAATCCACTGTTCTTATATTGGTTTGAAAGTTTACGCAGAAACATAGCAATATGATCCTCTAGTGATACAAAATCCAATTCTGTACAGAATAAAAGCAAATCCAAGATCGATACTCCTGCGGCTTTCTACTTTGAGGTATGAAAAGATTTCAGGGCTCGTGAACTTTTTGATGACCTTTTCCTTCAGGCAGAAAATCCTTAGTAGTAATGTTCAGTTTCTAAAAGTACTTCTCAGCTGACAACAAGAATTTCTCCATGAGCCAACTTCAAACACATTCAGATAAGCAGAGCTAACAACAGTATCTCTAGAAAAATGCCTTTTCATTGCCAGGCAAGGTTATTTTCACATTGTGTATTGCAAGCCAACATGAGCTTGTTCTTCCTGAAATGCCGAGCAAAATCCAGCTTGTTCTTCATAGAGGCAGGCTGGAATAAAAACACATGACTACATTCAATTGATATGGAACCTGAAGTAAACACTTCAAAAAAAAATCCTATTGATGTGCTGGCTCTCTTAATTGATCTCTTTTAGCATCATTTTAGCACTTTACCTATTGCTGTTCTTATCACTTTTGACTCCTATGGATTGCACAAGATTCTGACTCTATCTTGAATTTCTGACTGCTGTGCAGTTCAAGTCAGACGATGCTCTGGATCCTCATCACAAAATGTTTCCCAACAATATATATTCACTCTTCTAAAGACAGAATAAAACACACTTCAGTGTTTCCTTCCCATAAAAAAAAACCCTTATTTTCTAACATCCCCTTTCAGCATGGTCCTTTCTTGCTCATCGCTCATGAAAGGAAAGATAGATATTGAGTAGGAATTCAGAAGCTTTGTGCTCACCTTCATAGCACACACATTTTTATTCCTACAGTGAGCTTTCAAACTACATAGTTAGTTCTGGATAGATAAAGATGGGCACCACAGTTAATGTCATCTAAACTTGTAGAATTCCCCACATCAAAAGCATTATAATAGAAGGTAACAACAGAAGTTAAACAGAAATCTGGACATGAAGACCCTTTTAAAATCCAAAACAAAGGCACCCAGTGGCATCTGAGATGGCTAAACATAACTTTATTAGTCCCCAAATGCTAACTAGGAAAGCAGGTTTCTCCACAGTTCTGATGTCATGTTGCTTGTACTGATGGACTAACGACATCTCAAATGGCAGTAGGCACCTATAAATGAGCAAGTAAACATAGTCTAATATGTCTAATATCTGGAGCACTGTGTCCAGTTCTGGGTCCCCCAGTACAAGAGGGATGTGGAGCTGCTGGAGAGAGTCCAGCGCAGGGCCACGAGGATGATCAGGGGCCTGGAACATCTGCCCTGTGAGGAGAGGCTGAGGGTGCTGGGCCTGTTCAGCCTGGAGAAGACAAGGCTGAGAGGGGATCTGATCAGTGTCTATAAGTGCCTCAAGGGAGGCAGTGAGGAGGATGGGGCTGGCCTCTTTTCAGTGGTGGCCACTGACAGAACAAGAGGAAATCGCCACACACTGAAGCATCAAAAGTTCCACAGGAACTTAAGGAAAAATTTCCTGACAGTGAGGGTGACAGAGCCCTGGCACAGGCTGCCCAGAGAGGTTGTGGAATCTCCTTCTCTGGAGATCTTCAAGACCCGCTTGGATGCAGTCCTGTGCCGCAGGTGGCCCTGCGGTTGGACTAGATGACCTCTACAGGTCCCTTCCAACCTTAGGCATTCTGTGATTCTATGATTCTATGTCACTAGAGACAGTAGAGGGTTGCCTTCAGAACTGATTAAGGTCATGCACATTCATTTCAAGGCATTATTTACAAGCAAGCACTCAAGAGAACGTTTCCCTTCATATCCTAGCATCTAGTCAACACCTTTCTGAATCAGTATTTCATTTTTCTTAATAATTCATGCTTGTTTCTTTGCACAAAGAGGAATTTTGGAAACAAAGTGGTGGCTACTGAAATGGGCCAGCCATTATTTTTCAAGTAAGAATATGTTCTATACTTTGCCTTTTGAACTGCACTATAATATCATCCAGAAGAGTCTAAGAGATAGGAAACAAATTGTACTTGTGGACTTATTCAGCCAATCTGCCTCTCCCTGTCACCAAGGCCCCATACAGTTAGAAGTCCCTTATTTCAAAACTCTACAATTCTGTAAACACTCAGTATTTCAGTCCATTAAAAGTTTCAAAAACAGTAAATGAGCTAAAATTAAAGCTTTCTGAAATAGCCAAGCAATGCTGTGCAACACAGCTACATTCTACAGCTACAAGGGAAGCACAGGGTTCTTTCTATTCTGGCATAAGACAAAAAGAAAAAAAAAGGCAGAGACTTATGAAATAGAACAATCTGAGACTTTGTAAGTGACAGAAAAGTTAGAAATATTCAGTTTTATAACCAGACTCTTAATATTACACAACCATTGCCACCCTAAGTTAAAAAGATAAACATCAGGCAACATGCAAGAAAAAATGCTGTGTCAAATAATTGCACTTAACAGTCACTTTCCACTAAATATGTTCTTAGATGTCAAACAGCTTAACTCAGAGACCTGTACAAGTCCCCCCCAATACCAAGTCATCCAGATTCCACTGCCTCCAGATGCCCAGGAAGTAAACAATGACTTGCTCTGCCCACATAAAACAGACATCAGACTGAAAGACCTCGACCAGTTTTAATTTGTGGATTCAGTTGCCAATTTAATGCCATTCTGAATATTTGAAGATGACTGTGAGGAAAATTAGAAGATGCACTAGATGCTTGCTTTTCAATCCAAGTTGGTATAACTGTTTAAGAAATAACCACATTTTCTTCTTTCAAAAATGATGATCAAAAAATAATATTTTGTGAAAGTACCAGTTGTAAGGAAATTTCCATCAGGTCCAAAATGACACTTCAAAACAATATATGAGTCAGGTATCTCACAGCAGGAAAAAGGTTTGTTTGAAAGATAACCACTCGAGAAACAAATTGTTTTATGCATTTCTAATGACTAGTCTATGAAACATATCCAAGTACAGAAACGTGACATTTATCTTCCTTTTCCAATCTCATGCTTTCACCCTTTTATATTTATACTACCTTAGTTTCCTCTTGTGTTGAGAGCAGTTTCATATGAAAACATGCAGAAGAAGCATAAAGAAAGCCTGAAACACTAGTCATAAAATGTGATCTTTTCAGCATGGCTCATAGAGCAAAATATACAGGAATCTGACCAGATTTAGAAAAATGTGGACATATAACTACATGGAAATGCAGCTTACAAAACAAAGTGGTAATACTATTCACCATCACTCAGCTTCTGTGCCTCAGCACAGCAGCAAAGAACCTTCTCAAAAACAACAATACCTATTAAATTAGGCAAGCTAGACTTAATCCAGCTGTTTCTGAAGATACTCTTTTGAAAGAAGAGTAGGCACCTGGAACTTCCTGAGGCAATTAACCTCTCTTGTTTTAGGTAGCTTAACCATATTTACATGGTAACCTAGGCATTGCAGAGAAAAAAAAAATCCACATCACAGTCCTTTCAAAGACTTACTCTTAGTCAACAGTATTTCAAGAGGCACATAAACCCTTCATAATATAGCTGCTTGTATGCGTCTGTGAAAGCATTTCACTGCTGTCTGCAGAACAGTGTGCATTTTTTCCTGGAACAGAAATACATCATACTATGAGGGTAGCTTGCCTACAGGACAGCTGGCAACAAAGACTCGCATGACAATCTCCTCCAGTACTGCAACCTACTGAATCATGTTAGACAGCAATAGCTTATTTGTTCTCAACTGCGGTAAGTAGCTCTTTACTCCAGCAAAACATAGCTGCTGCAGAAAATAAAAGCATTTAGGACTGTGTTGGAAAAATGTATTCCCTTGAAAGCAAGCTTTCCATGCCATAAAATTATCCTAGAAATTGCTATTTTTAAAAAATATTTGAGCACTGCCACAGAGCTAGTTTAGTGATGATAACAGATAACTCTCACAACAGAAAATATGTGTGCAACACTTTTGAGATAATAAAAGGGGAAAGGTGCTAGAAACAGACATCTCTACTTGGGATATAGGAAACACTGCATTCAGAAGTCTTAGTTTCCCATTTCAAAAATGGGAATATGTTGCCAATTTCTCAACAGTGTTTGAAAATACAAAAAGTAGTTGGGACTTCAGGCATTGTGGCAATGGATATCTAAAGGAGAAACTTTGAGAGAAGAGAAAGTTAAACAGAGAAATAAATTTTTAAATTGGCAATACTACCTTTCAAAATGGATTAAAACATTCAAAAAAAAAAGGAATGAAAGCCAGAGGACAGCTAGAAGTTAAGAAAAAGTACTTAGGAGGTCTGTGTTACTTCATGCTCACAGACTTAAGATTACTTTTCCACTTAAATGCATTAAATTAAAACTTGTGTTGCAGGGGTTTAAAAAAAAAAAGAAAAAAGTAAAAAAAANCAAAGAAGAGAAAATCTCAAAGATCAAAGACCACCATTTCCCAAGTTTATATGCTACTTCTAAAAGTGTGTATCCAGCAAGTTTCAGCAGCCCAGTGACAAAACATTTGCACAAAGTCTTCTTTAATTAAACAGTCAAAAGACAGCAATCGCCTAATTACACCACTACCCTTAGCCCTGCACTGATTCACTGGGAAAAGATTCAGACATATGCCAATGGGGAGTTGCTGCCTGTGTCCAGATAAATGCAAACACTTACTTCATTATTTGTTTCTGCTAGCAAATTAATTTGTAGAGATCAATCACTGTGCAAAGTACTTGCTCGCTGGCAAAACAGCATGCGTCCAAACAAGCTGGATTGCACTTGCATTTAAAAGAACATTCACATATTTAAAGATTTCATCAGCTGGCACTGCTAGCCATATGAATCTCATTTGTTTTGGTTCACTTTGAGTCCAGTGATCTCTGCTTTATTCATTTTCTCCTGAGTCTGCTTTGAATTTCAGATATGAACAAACCAAATTGGCTATCCTCCCATCCTGTGTGACTTCATCTCATTCATCCCAGCATTAATCCTCCTGCCTTCATATATGTAGGCTGATTATAGCCACATTCTGTCTCCATATGACTGTTGGGCCGCTTCTCTGTTGTTTAAAAGGTTTTTGAACCCATTTTCTTTTCACAAACCAGGAAAACCAGGAACAACCTAAAAACTGCACACATTGCACTATTTTACTGAAAATCAGCAGACTTTTGTAGGGTTACCTTTGTAATCTGCTCTTGCATCTGATACAACACCGCAATCCACATTAGCAAGTAATTTCCCACCACGAGAGAGGTTCAGAAGCAGTTGGTACTGAGCATGCTGCATCTGTGTTATTTGCAGCTTCCAATTTTTGCTTCAAATTATATGTAATCTGGTCCCCTTAAATAGCAATGCCTGCCTCACACACATCTCTAAGCGCACAAAGAGTCAATTGTTGATTTTCAATGCCATTAAAGGGGCTATCATCTGGCACAGAACTCCTGTTTTAACTGTGTCTGAGAAAAATCCAGTGTGCACAGAGTGGGTCGTTCTGCCGTCTGGCCCAACGCCACATGCGGACAACCGAAGGTCTCGCTAAAAAACTCCACTACTGCTCCAAACAGACAGGTCAATGCCCACTCAGCCAAGATAACACAATGAAAAGCAGAAAAGGCACAGAATGAACCTGAACGTCATCTTTGTTATTCAATGAATTCTGCAACCGGGCACGGCAGTGGCTGTGTAACAGACAAAGTTTGCACAGTTCCAGAATAGTGCAGAAGGGAATAAGCCCTTTCAACACCACCACAGTCTAGCAGCAGCAGCCGTGCGAATCCAGGCTCTGTCCAGAGACTGTCTTGTCCTTGTCATCAAAAGGTATTTTCCAGGAATGTACATCAGTTAGTTCATCATTAAAACATCAATGAAAACTTTTCAGAGTACCCAATTCAACGGTATCTTTATTTTGACCTTGGTATTGTATTAGTTAATTGGAAATTGCAACACTGTTGTCATACTGGTTTCCTTCATGATTCCCAAGCCATTTTTCAGTTTTCATATAATGACAAATTCCCAATTTTTAAAAATCTGTACAAATTGCATCTATTTCTGAATACAGATAATCTCCCTTCACCTACATTACCTCAGAATCCAAACATGAACCTGACTTTAAGGGGGCCTTTCTCTCCTCAAAAAAAAAAAAAAAACTTATTTTTTCTCCTCAATCCAGAGACTCCGTAGCACAGGCAAGTTTGGCTGAACTAAGTCATATTATTCCCACCGTAAAGCACAGCTCATTCCAGGCTTCACTGGCCCCACCACGATATAGAGGGCATAAATGAAGGTTTAGGGTATAAGGTTTGCTGTATCTTTATACAGCATTTGTATAGAATTTAATATTTTCAAGGATAAACATACAATGTGAAATGCCAGTAAGTATTGATAGTATTAACCATAAAAAACAGACCTATCAGGCAAAAAAGTAATATGAAATAATAGTACAAAGTTTTTATGTGAAGATTACTAGTAAAAGCTTTAAATTTTAAAATTTGTATAATTACAATTGGAATGCTCTTTTAACAGCAGAAGGAGACATAGAAGACTCTACTTTAAACCTTTAATATGTGAGAAGCACAGTTTAAACACATCATTGTCTTCATACGAGAGAAAAACACTGGCCTGTTTGGTAGAAACTTCTTTTTTTGGGGGGGGTGGAGGGGGCGAGAAGGGGGGGAACACGGGTTTTAAACAAGCATTCTCATTTGTGAGAATTTAAAAAAATACCTCAGCAACATCTTGGCTTTTTCAATTTTACTCTCCCCCACCTTTGTTTTAAATACTGTTAACCACTGTAAATGTGTTGGAAAAGTAAAAAGCATCGGAAAAAAGTAGAAAACACAGAGCTGGAGTGAGAAGATTCTATACATAATCCCTGAAAAACATGGCCCTAACTTACTACTAAAGAAAAACAGAGCTTGTTCTCTGTGTAAAGGCATTCCACCAGCTCACTATCTTCAAGATAAGCTTTCACTTTTAGCTTCCATAAGGGTCTGAGAAAAGTGTAAGACTTTATTTGGCCTCCCAATGAAATGCCAAGTTATTTGCTGTTCTACCTCTGAGAGCTCTGTATTAGGCATGTAACTTCAGGCTACAGAGTTAAAGTATACTATTATGGCCTTAACAATTGACTACAGAGGGGAACTGTCAAATAAAAAATACAACTTCCTACTGAACAGGAAGCACTGTTAATGATTTTCACTCAATTAAACAGAGCACACTCCTTACTCTATTGTGTTAGTATGGAAAGTATTCAGTAACCATTTCCTTGTTATAAAAGGAATACTCAAGCTAACTTTCATACTATGTTCACACAGAAAAATAATACCATTTTGTTCCTTATAGAAGCTACAAAAGGGTAAGTTGTCACTCACATTTGTTTTTAGTAATCTTGCAATGAAGTGCAGACTACTAGCATTGCAAACACATGCTCTTTAATATAGCAAGCAGCTGGAAAGTATAATGAAACAGAAAGCAAGAATACTCTTCAAAAGGTACACTTACTTGAGCTTGAATGTTTTCAAATAGTATTTTAAGGAAACAGAGTTATTGTAAAACGTACACGTGTTTTTCTGTCCTCATTCGCCAGGATAATTCTTTCTAACACTCAGAAGGAAATTATATAAGCAAAAGGCATATGCTTAAAGAGTTTAAAATTGTTGGGTAGAGGCGGTGAAAAAAGATACATGGAAGGATGGTAGAAAATAGATACTTATTACATTTCAGGTAAGCAATGAACAAGTCATTTTGATATAAAAAAAAAAAAGAACGGATACAGAGTGGGGGGAAAAGTGGGCTCTTCAACAGCTGAACTTGAAGAGCTGTTTACCAGTTGTTATTGTATCAAATATATTCAAAATAGATCATATAAACCACTAATTGGGTTTGAATCACTCAAGTGTGCATTTGCTGTGACAACAGAATTCCCTTTACAGATAATTCCTGTGTTTATGAAAGGGCTGAAAAAATTAACATTTCCTGCTTTTGTCGAACTGAAGCATGTTTCAATAGGACTCAGAACATCTGAAGGATTCTTGCATCCTGAGATCATTTGGCTATTACGTTTTGAAGTGTCATTTCTTCATGAACTATGAGACAAAGACATAGGATAAGTGATTGCAGATTCTTTGCAATATAAGAAAAAGTTCATGGAAAACCAGTCATCACACTTGATCACTTCTGTCAGACACACACTGCTTTGAATTGCCTGCTCTGAGCTGCGGTTACCACTGCACTTACTCACACAGCCCTACCTGCCTGCTTGGAGAAATGTCAATGCACAGTTGGAGCTCAGGGAAGGCAACAGCCTGAAATAGCATTAAACACTCACTGCTGCTTAAATACAGAAGAGGCACGCTACCTCTGCTCCGTTACCTCTTCAATGTGTCTCTAGTCAGTTATAAAGGGATCATCTGTTGGAACAGGCATTCATCCTGATGGTTTATCTGCTTATTCAGTACTTGGCCCTCAGGCTAAAATTGCCAGTAAGTCCATCAGATGAGGGCACACCAGAATGCCATACAAATTCTTGAAGGAACCGTGGATTTATTTCATATCAGTACCAAATTGTTAAATCCTCAATTAAGATTTTTTAAAAAAATAGTCATTGCAGAGGTAGAATTTATCTAGATTTTACCTCCCATTACTGAATCAGAAATTCATCTATAAAACATGGCATCTTATTTATTTGTTTAAATAATATTTTTCAGATTAAATGCTTGAAAATCAAGAAGTCAATTAAAAAAAAATAGGAGCAGGAACAACCACTATCTTTAAACAGAAATACCAGAATAAGAGATCCACCAGATCAAAAACCAGTGGAAACAGGCCGAGGAGGGAAACACTTCCAAGACAAAGGCCCTACACATAATGGAAACAGACTATTAATACATGGCGGGAGGCCCAGAATCATTCTTTAAATTTTAACTGTAGAGATTTTGGAGCACCACGAAAAAAAAAAAAAGCCTTTTTTTCTCGATTAGTAGCTCCTAAAATCATTTTATTTATATAGCGACATTTTCTGTCAATTTTTCTCAACAAGTTGGTCTTAAAAATAGCATAACAGATCACACAATCACAGAGTGGTTAAGGTTGGAAGGGACATCTAGAGATCATCTAATCCAAGCCCCTGCATCTGCAGGATCACCTAGAGCCTAATGTCCTTACATTGTGCAAAGCACCAAATTGCAGAAAACTAGTATACACAAAACAAGTGACCCAGCATTCACTCTATACAAGTGTCAAAAAACAACACTCCACAGCACAACAGTACTGCGAAGTTTTACAGTGTGCACTGAGTTCAGGAGAGACACCAACACAACCAAAAAAAAAGTACTGCTTCTGAAAGAACTCTTTCCAAAAAGCATATTTTGAGAAGGCTCAACAGTATTTGACTGCTTCAGTAGAACGCTTGTGAACCTGGAGAGAGCAGCAGAAAAGTTTTCACAAAGTCACTGACAAAGCAGGCAGAAATGTATGGGTGTTCCAGCTATCATTCTTTTAATTCTCATGCCACATGCACAGATGTATAGCCATACATAATCTAGCATTAGGCCACCACATTTATTCACAAAAACTATATTCCATGTTCACAAGAAGGTTTTAGACATCTTGGTAGAAGTATAGAGAAAGCTTCCAAAGAAGACGCAGACATAGTTTCCAGCTAGATATCTATTATTATTTCAGTGTGAAATCAAGATCAAAGTCTGACCTTTTGGAAGCTGTGGAGGTAATGCTGTCAACTTTTGGACAGGAGGAAAATAATATTTTGCTAGAGACAAAAATGAGAAAGTACATTCCAAGTCATCTGGGAAAAGCATTTGCCAGCAACACCTAGAGAAAATACAGCAAGTAAAATATATTAACCAGGCATAGAAAATAAGACGAAGAGGGAAATCTTATAATGCTGATATGCTGCTGCTATAATGCTGAAACCGTATAATGCTGATCATTCCACAGGAAGGGATTTTTAAGAGCAATTATTGAGATTAAAATATTATTTCCTCTGTACGTAGGCAAATAAAATCAAGTTATGACTAGCTTACTGAGGCTACAGAGCCTTCAGTGAAGTGAGGTAGATGATAATGCTGAAGTGAGAGATTTAATTTAGTTATTATCTGCATAACTACAGCAACTCTGGAGCTAATAGTTATTCAGCCTTTCTCACCAAGTAAACATGAGTGGTATTATTGATATACTAAATGATCAGTTTTTGTCTGCAAGAGAATTATGAAAATACAGTTACAAGGCCGTAAAACTGCTCAAGAGGTACGGTCAAAGTAATATGATCTTGTTATGGATACTCTCCTTGTCTACATTCATTTATACTTTCACATAAATCAAATCTTCTATTTTCTACACACATCAGTGTCTTCCTAATTTGCTCTATTTGGTAGGTCTTCCTCATAAAAAGAGAGCACAGAAGAAACTTAGCATTCACTATTGCATTATGATCCAGTCAAGTCATGCAACAGCTATCTGCTAAGTATTTTATACAGATAAATAATACTGTATTAGCTACTGAAGGGGAGTTTTTGCCTCTCTGAAGGGTGGTAGATAGTATTTGAGAAATTCAAGCTTTCTCTCAGATTTCACTGGATTTTACTCACACATGAGCTTGAAACACTTACCTGTTAGAATGAATAGGAGGAAAAAATGATGATTAATTGCATTTTAAAACATTTCAGCAGGGCCAGGTAAGAAGTGCTATAGTGACCTGAATGTTAAATGCACATTTGAAGTCAAGTGATTAAGACCTGTAACACAAAAAGCATATTTACCTGATACACATATGCTAACATGAACGGATATTTCAGAACCAGGGCTCCAAAAAGCAATAGATTCCTTCCTCAATATATTGAAAAATGAAGTTCTAGAAACTGACTCTAGGCAATAGTTTTTATCATAATCATTAGTCAAAATTGCATAGCAAAAAAATGCTCCTTTTATTTACTCTGAATAGAAAGTGTTCTTCCATACAATGTAACAAAGCATTCCTTATAAGAAACAATTACAAAGATCATTTAGCTAGCTTCAGCAGTAATGTTCTCAAGAAAACATTTTTTAGTCTTTGCAAATAAAGGCAAAATACAGGCATAATTTAAAAAAATCACAACCTAGACAGTTTATAGACGTTTTAGTTTATATTAGTCAGGAATATATATTACCAACTTTAGCCTATTGATTTGTACCTACCAACATGTCTGACCAAGAATTTCCTTTCAAAAGTGAACGCAGATATGCAGATATGATTTGTGGATAGCTCAGTGGGAAGCAGGTTAACCAAGAAAAAAAGATATATTTACATATATATGGGCAAGTGTACGGTTATGTGCAATTTCTTTTTTGCACATGCAAAATTCATTCTGACTGGCACTGTCCAAAAATGTAGTCCTCCTAATTTATTTCCATACAGCACCTGCAATTATTTCCAGGAAAGTTACTTTAACTAAGCACACTATGAGGTTTTACATAATTTAGCAAAAATAGTATCTTCAAGATTTCAGGATTTCATTTGGTAAGAAAACTTATGTATATATACACCAGACTATTTAATGATTTATACTAGCCTAGAGTGCATGAACATTGACGAGTTCATCCTTTTCCAGTGTAGGGCAAAGGACAAAAGGGCAAAAGGTACCAACTGGCAAAAACGAAAAACCCACAAAACGGGCTGGTGGGTTGCTGACTAGTCTGCAGGCTGCTGACCAGACACAAGAACAAGCTGCAATTCAGCAGAAAGCTGACCTTTTTATGATTGGATATCTCAAGTTATGCAAACCTCAGGAGAGTCTGGATTGGCTACTGGAGTGTGTGTAAGACACAAGCACTGCTTTGCTTACTTGTCTGGAACGATGTAAATACAAGATTGTAACTCAATAAAGATGTGATTGGCCATGAGTTTTTAGCCACATTCCAGTGTAAACTCTATCTCACTAAATCCAAGATGAAAAAAAAAAAAAGCTTTTATTAGTCATCATGGTACATCTATAGTATATGCAATACACAGTGGGTGATGACTGAAAAGTTTCATTTTTGTTTTTGAGAAGAGCTTTCAAAGAAACAGACCAACAATTTTCACTGATTCTTGAAATGCTAATGTATTTCCTATTGCTACAAATTGCTTCTGTTACTTGGTGATTCCACTTTGTATTAACCTTTCTCTGCTTCAAGTTTCACACACTACAAACATACCTCAGTGTTTACAGTGTAAAACTACAAATAAAACATTAAGCTTCAATCATTTCACCGAACATATAACCTTTACTTTAAAAATGATGCTGTGCACCATATATAGATACTATTTTCCCTCCTACTTTTTGTTAATTATGGCTTGATAAGTGTGAGTTGAAATATTTAATGACTATATTAGGCAACCAGTATATTACTCTAGTACTCCCAAATAAATTTCTGTGGTTGAACCATCTGTTTTATGAGCATAAACAGGGAAAAAAATAGTTATGTGCCAAGATGTCCTGGCATTTTATTTTATATACACTAACCAAAATTCATGAGCCATAAAAATATTTTGTACACAAAAGTTATTCAGTTCAGTTTGAAGATGTATGCAACCATGCAGTAGAAAATCAAGAAGGATTTAGGCTCTAATCCTGCAGAAGAAATACAGTGAAGAAATATTACCAGCAGCTTGTAAAATGCCTGTAGTGGTCTCCCACTCCACTTGCAAATAATAAGGTTTTTATTGAAGTTATGTCACTCACTCTTCTTTCTTTGTGTCAGTCTTGATATTAAATGATGGCCTCACTCATATAACATTATCTATTAAGCATGGTATTACAAGTGTTACTAGCAATTAGATTTCTTTCTTCCTCTGGGCACAATTCTAGGTAAAACTATTTGAAATTGGGAAACAAGGGCTATTAAAAATGAAAGCACGTTTTGCAAGAGCAAAATATCTCTTGTTGACAAGCAGAAGCATGCTGCTGTGTGGAAAACAAATTAAACAAAACCAGATCATCATCTGTCAAGAATGTTAAAATACAGAAGTATCTTAATTACTGATCAAACTGACTCAGAAAAGGTACGCTATATATACATATATATGTACATACACACACACACACAGAGGTGCTGCATGCAATATGAAGCTTAGCAAGACCAAATTATTTATCTTTACCAGTTAAGATCCTGTGGATATGTCATTTACTGAGATGGAGCAAGACAGGTAGAAGAACTCCTGTGAAACACTATGGAGCTGCATTATGCCATTAATTTTGATAGCTATTTTCACTGCTGATGTGATGGGGGAAAAAAAATAAGAAAGGGAAGGAATCAGTAATTTCAGTATCTTATGAAAAAAGGCAAATTTAACAAAGTCACCATAAACATATTTATATGTCCTTTACATTTCCCTGTTCAACCACTGCCAGGTGCCATTTTTTTTAATCAATACTAATGTATTTATTTAGTTTTTAAATCATCATCTATTATGTCCTAATCTTTTAAAAGGATTTCTTTGTTATAAATTAGATGGATGGAATACCTCAAAGGGGTTCATTGGAAGCTTTTGGTCATCAACTAGTGACCCAAACATTAAAGGGAAGAAATTCAAGCCTTCCTGTGTATGGTTCAGCTTTTCCTGGCAGTCAGAAGTCAGATGGCAGAAAGTTATTTCCATGAAATAAATGCAGCAAACATATATGCACTAATTTAAGAAACTAGATCATATGAATGTCAAAAACTAGGAGTTGTCACCATTTGTTAGAATTCAAGAATAAAACATTGAGATAAAACATTTCATTCCTGAATTTTGCAAATTCTTCTTAATCAACCAGTCCTACCTTCCTGCCATCTCCAGAGAACATGGACACTGCTTCCTTCTCCCAAAGATCACAGAATCACAGAGTGGCTGAAGCTGGAAGGGACCTCAAGAGATCATCCAGTCCTGCTCACGCAGGGACACCTAAGCATGTGGCACAGGGTTGCATCCAGGCAAGTTCTGAAGATTTCCAGAGGCTCTACCACCTCTCTGGGCAGTCTGTTCCAGTGCTCTGTCACCATCACAGTAAAGAAGTCCCCTCTCATTTTTCTCTTCTCCAGTGTAAACAGGCCCAGTTCACTTAGTCTTTCCTCGTATGATAGATGCTCCAGTCCTTTAATCATCTTCCTTGCTCTACGCTGGACCCTCTCTAGAAGTTCCATGATGAGCCATTCTAGGAGTAAAGAATGGTAAAACAGCTTTAGTTTATGCATCTGCTTGACTCATATTATTAGAAAGAAAGAGATCAGATGTTCCTGAATAATGATCCTGCTTATCAGCAGAAGAGAGGAGGCTGCAGAAAGGGACCAGGGCAGAGGGAGTTGCCCAACGCCATTCACTTGGTAAAACAGATAGTATCTCTAACTCCACAAAAGACACCATGGATCTGAGCAGCTTCAGTGTGTTGTGCAAGTGTTACCTTGCTGCCAGAGAAAGCCCAACCGGTTACTATGACAGCCTGCTTTGACTATGCCATTCCGAGAGGGTAAATCATTCCCATTTAGTCTGTCCGGCTGCTTTGCTATTAAGGCTGACAAGGAAGCAACAGTGAGCATCACTAGAGAAATCACAGCAATACACATCTGTCACATCATAACATGGCAGGATCAGAGATCATCCAGGGGTGTCATAATTGTAATCTCAGGAAACCAAATTCTGCTTGCTTGATAAAATCCATCTGTATCTCTTCAGCTTGCATTTCCAATTTGCTGCCTGTTTGCATCTATTCAGAAATGAAGTATTGCATGTCATTAAATACAGTGTAAATAAATTAGACCTGACTGTGAAATATCAGCATGAAGTGAGAAACTACAAGGTAAATTGCAGTGGCCACAAAAGAAAGTCCTCTGGTGCACATGTTTGTGAAGCAGAACCAGAATGCGCTGTACTTTCAGTAGAGACTCTAGAGAGGCTTAGAGAATGGGATTTCCTCCCCATTTCCTTTCCAAGCCTCCAAAACAACTCTGTCACCAACAGGAAAAAAAAATCTTGAAACTCCTGAGCAATGAATGGCTAATTTGCCTTAGAGACCATGATTAAGCTCTGCTCTCACCTTCAGACTTCTAAGGCAGGAAAGAGCAGATAAGCATGCTGTTCACAGGTCACCTTATGAGGCAAGCAAGGACTATTTCTACAAGGGCTTTTTCTGCATTTGTTTACACATTAACATAGACTCGGCAAGTTCACATGTCTTCAAATGCTAAGTACCCTTTCTGGACCAGAAAGGTTTTTCAGGTTCTATAATAAAACACAAAATTATTTACAGTCTTATCCTGCTGAGACACTAGTTGCCACTGCAGGTCCTAGGGAAATGCCATTCTTAACGACAAAATTCCGTAAGCAGAAAGACCTTCAAGGATTAGCCACTTTTAGAAGGATAGCACAATCTGCACCAACACATACCAGTTTAGAGAATGGACCCAGGTGAAGACCACCCAAAGTTCATGGGCACTATGCAGCAGTCACAGTGTGTTGGTATTTTATGACCATTTGCAGCTAGTGTAAGCAGAGTAAATTTTTTGGTGAATATTGAGGGAGATCATAGCATTTGTCACACGTAGAAATATACCTGTGAGATCTACTTGAATAGCATATTCATTCAATTTTTACTCAACTGTATTTTCCCAATACAATGCCCGCAATACAAAGTTTAACTAGCCACAAACTACTCTGGCTCTATGCACTAGTAAAAGTTTTATCCTACATGACATAATTCACGTCATCTTACATGATCCCATAATATCATCAAAAAAAAAAAATTTTAAAGAGAAAAAAGGAGAAAAAGGCTTTACTTTATGCAGCTTATAACTTTTAACGTGGTTTCCTAGAGCAGTACCCCACAGAATATTTCTAACTACAGGATCCATCTCTGTTGATTTGTGACCATGCTGAACACATTCCTGCAGCACCGAGACATTGGTAAAATACTAAACAGGCTCCTTTTATTCTACAGGTCCTCACTGCTATGGTTTATTTCTGTATTTCTCAAGTTTAAGCTTTCTTTTGGTCAGAAATTGTGAATGAAGGAATTGCTACATCAACTTCTGGGATTCTCAGCACCGCCTACTAGATGTAAAGCACAGATCACAAATTTATCCCATATGATTGCTACATTGAACCAAAAGATACAAATTCATGAACATATTTTTCATCTACCTCACTGTAGAAAATTAATGTTTTACTTTTTTTTTTCCTCTCCTAGATGGACATGCAGAAGACTTTTAATACTCTTTGAAATTCTTGGATTGAAATCATGAAAATGATAAAGCTCAGTGCAGTCTACTTCAACTGTAAGAGAGCCCTGGCAGCTTTCCAAGTGTGTCTAATAGACACTTAACAGA
This sequence comes from Crypturellus undulatus, assembly GCA_013389825.1. NCBI lineage: Eukaryota > Metazoa > Chordata > Aves > Tinamiformes > Tinamidae > Crypturellus > Crypturellus undulatus. The sequence continues at coordinate 64,306 of VWPW01020156.1, forward strand.
CACCAGCCAGCCAATAATTTGTCCGAGGCAACAGTCAGCAAAATGTAAAGCTGAGATTAAGACCAAGTCCTTAAGAGCCTGGTCTCCACTCCAGTCACTATAAACTCTCAGAAAGAGCAATGCATCATTCCCACTTCCAGAACATTGCTGAAAAGTAAGAGGCCTTCCTTCTTTGCAATTTTTCTTCCTTTCTGCAAAACATTTCCACCTCAAGCTTGTTTTTATAATACACTTAATCTCAGGATGTTTACATATTGCCAGTGAAAAGTTTCCACTGTCAAAAGTGGGCTTTTTTTTTTACTTATAATAATTAAAGACAGTGTCGTGTATATAGAGTAACAACAAAGAAGACAGAGCGGCACATGACAACTTTTTTAAAACAAAGCCAGTGAGCACTCAGCATTGTTAAAAAAATGAAGACATATGAAGTTACAGCCATTGCAAGGATGAATTCCAAGAGCATGAGGTAGTATTTATAGTATTCTTGTAAGCGAGCCTGGGTGTGCATTTCTTCCAACACAGCTCTGAGGTTAGGGAAACCAACATGACACCTCTGTAAGGGAAGGAGACTTCAAGGTTAATATATTCCAAATGCTGGAAACTCAAGATGTTTTCACTGCAGCAATATCCTGCCTCACATTTTGTTATTTTTAGTCTGTTCTAAAACATGACATGATGGATAAAGGAAATGACTATATTTTTATGGCCAAAGCGTGTGTGCAAAGATAAAGTGTGATTAATTAGCATCTGTAAAAGAAGTAAAGGTCTTTGTTTAATCCACTTTTGGGTTTTTTTTGTTTGTTTTTTTTTCAAATGGCCAATCTGGGGTGGAGAGCTTCCCTCTTTTTTCCTTGCATTGGAATTGCATTTACTTCCTCTGGAAAAAAAAAATGCAGAAAATCCAATTTTAAACCCAAACTAACTCTCCAGTTTCACGTAAGACGCAAAACATTCTTTAATGACGTACAAGTACCATCACAAATTAAATTACTTGTTCCTTTAATGTCAAACGTAGTTTGCACTTGGCAACACAATAATCCTGGTCAAAACCATGAATGATCAGACAAAATTAATTGCTGCAAAATGCTGTAGTTGTTTGCTGTATTGCTACTCTGTGCCCATGTTTTGAAGCTTTGAGTAAATGTTAATATTTTATGTTTCTTTTAATAGACAACCACTTCAAAACATCCCATTCTTTTAGTCACAAGTTCATTGTGCTCAGATTAATTTATGAAAATAACCCCTGTTCTATGTACTTTCATATATACCCCCTTGCTCAATACATATGCATAACAGATGCATACACATCACGTATTACTCAGCCATTAAAAAATAAATAAATAAGAAAATGGAAGGACTAACCTGCAAAACAATACCCAGGCAAACAGAAACCATTCCACTATTATCTAAATGGATTTTAAACACAAGGCAAGCTTGTGATGTGCATGCATGATGCTTTTCACATCTACAACCAAATTCCATTTAAATTACAGTATTTGGCACCTCTATTCTAAGGTCCATTAAAGTGCTTTAAAGTTGCTTATGCTGCCAGACTTGAACAGATACTCTTGAAACTTAGTGCTAGGAAATATTGTTTTGAATTACTGTGAAAGAATTTGCTTATTTTGAGAGAACTAACTTGGATAGTGACCAATCTAATAATGATGTAGCATACTTCCATGGGAACTTCGATAGTGCTTGACTTTCCCTAGACCAAAGCAAGATGAAGTTGTCCACATTCTCTACTCTTTATAGGATAACAGTTCTATTTTTGGAAACAAACAAAACCCCACAATCCAACTTCAATGGGATTTTCACATCCTAAAGAGGGAGTCCAATCCTCCAATTCCACGAAAACTATAACTGAATTACAATTTCATTCACGTGATAAAATGTGAAGATATTTTTTGATGATTTGGGGGTTGGGACAGAGTGAAGGAAACAAGGAAAGGCAAGGCAAGAATTCAGTTCTGCATTTGCAAACAATTTGACAATTCCCTGTTCTCTTGTCACCAAACACCATAAAAAGACATCTTACCAAAAGCTGTGAATATAAATAAACTAGCCTCTCAGATAACTTGGAAGGAACTAATTACCAGTATATTCTGCACACTTGATCCATACAGAGTTAACTTCAGAACCCAACTTCAACAGTATTACCAAGCTATATACAAGTACATAAGCACAAGAGCTGCTTGCAGTTGAATGCATTTCTTGCAATTTGCTTTTATAAAATCCCATACTCAAGGGAATACACGATTCTTCTTCCACGTCTCTATAAAGAAGACTTGCAAAAATATACATGTGCAGTTTATTTGCATGAGTGTTGAATGTACACAAGTATAAAGTTGAGACCCCTTTCCAAAGTTCAGCCTGGGGGTAAAAAGAATAGTCAATAAAACAAGCAATTTTCAGTAATATGTCCAACATCTTCTTTCATTAAATGTTTTAATTGTGCAACAATTACTTATTATAGATTTGAATATGATATCACTCTGGAAATGGAAATCCTAAAAGTTTAATTTGGTTTTACAGAATAGATGAGCATGATTAAAGGAGGTTTTTTGCACATGTGAATGCTTTTTTTAAACATGTGTTTTTCATGTATTTTCATTTGATTGTTTGATGTTCCATTGAGTCTGACAAATGGTTGAATTAAAGGTCTGAGCCATTTCAAACGATGGAGGTTCAAAAGAATCCAGAACTAATCAAAACTGCCTTCAGACATTTGCAAACTAAGGAGAAAAATCCTTTTATTTTGCAATTCCTCACTCTCTCCCATGCAAAACATCAACCCATAAAGAAACAAATCTCCAGGCTAATGATGGAAACAGATGTAACATTTACTCCATGCTTACCTTATGCAATACACTGAGGAAAACAGCAAAGTTAACCTCTTATTAGAATAATTTAGAACATCTGTAAATAAACAGACACCAACACTCTGTAATGCAGTTCCAGTCTAATTTACTTTGCCAATAACTAGCATAGTTTCAGTATTCCTCCCAGTAAGAGGGAAAAAAGTCATACATGAATTTTCCTTTACCCCATGGCAGCTATACAAGGGCTACTAATTTAATGAATATAATAAATAAATTTATTGCTATGTAACGGAAACACACTCCCAGTGGAAGATATCGTACTCCTGCCTTCTCCTTTGGATATCTTCAGCTCCAGCTACACAGGGACCACCAAGAATATTTTACATGGGCCTTGAGCTGAGGATAATGTTTTTAATACTATCACCAGTATAGTCATCTGTAGCAGACTGGCATTAAGACAACATAAACCAAATAAATGGAAATCCTGACAGAAGTGTAAATTACACAGAACTTAGTGAGTTAAAACATCTGCAAGGAAAAAAAATGATGGAAGGAATGATGCATGTTGATATTTATAAAGTATTAAAGTGTTATTGTTCCCCATTTGTAGTAGGGACCTACCCATGCTCCCAAAGTTTGCTTCCTTACTGCACTCCAATACCTTTGGAACACAGGTTTCACTCAGCTTTAAGAGCAGAACATACTTTCAGAAGACCTGCTCTACTGCTTTCTCCAAAGGAAAAGCAGAAATACTGCATCCATTAGATTCAGCCTGCCAAATGAGATATATACTGAGGTATGACTACTCACCACCCTAGATAACTTAGATATTGAGTTTCCATTTTAAAGTTTGAACTAATGGACCAGATCCTGCAAAACTGTAGGCCTTTTCCTTCTTCATAGAACAGCCACATACATTATATGTCCACTGTGTTGTTCCATCATCAAAATGGTGCATTTTTTACAGAATTTTAAGTTAGTTCTGAATACAAACACCAAGGCATAGAAGAATTGTGCCAAGAGTAATGAGACCAAATCCTTGAATTCAACTCAAACACCGAGCTCTCACTCCAAGCCCCTCAACTCATTCTGTTTCATTTGTAGACAAGATTGCTTAATACTCAACAACAGAAAAAATAAAAGGTTAAAACAGAACTTGATATTTCAAGTTCTCTTTCCCTGGGGAAGCCAGCAAAAAAAAAAATAGGTGAACACTATACTGAGTAAATACAAAGTCAAAAACAATAGTACAAAAAGGGAAGTTTTTGTATCACTTTCTGAAACTCATCCTTGGACTGTCAAAATCTGCTTTATGATTTGAACCTCACCTCCTTTTTTTTTTTTTAAATGATTAAGCATATTCAAGTGAAATCGAGGAACCTGAAACATGGAAGCATTCCAGTTTTCATATTCAAGGCGAGAAACAATTTTCTTTAAAAATAAAATCTAAACCAATCTCTGTGTATAGGCATTTTAATCAAAGTATGTAAATAAAGTTATCATAATCATTGTATGGAAATTAAAAGTAAATGGATGACTAGCATAATGCAAAAACAAAAAATCTGAATGCTAAACTGATCTTTTTGAGCTATGGTTCCTGATGTTAATTTCACTGTCTTCTGAGTAGTCACCAAAAATAAATTAGTTAGGTTGCATGCATTCCTAACTTAAGCACTATTGTCCTATGGTCTTCCTTGGGGAACTAGGTTTGCATTGGTATTTTGAGAAATGCTTGCATCATGGTGGAAGCACAGACAAAAATCTTAACAAAATTCCAGATGATACTTTTTTGTAGTCAGGATCCAAACAGAAACATTGCCAATCAGCCTGCAATACTTGGAAAAGTTACTCAATGTTTTTTAGATCCAGTCCTTTCTAGTCTTCATGAAATAAATGTTAACTTTTTCCCTTGAAATTTATAGCTCATTTTCATGAACTATTACACTTCAACTCATTTTAGTTCTCATTTTTTCCTCCAAGCATAAACTACGGGAAGAACAGTGTGGTTTAGTTATGTTTCCAAGTCTATTTGTTGGAAAACTTTTCTACCAAAAGTGCCTTTCCCACTGGGGTTTTACATCATCTCAATTTCATAGCTGTGGTAGATCATTTTCTATAACCTCAAATGAGATGAGAATAATTTAAGCAGACGAAAAGCAGACCACTAATCGACAAGAGAAAATACTGCTCCATTTTGGTAGACTCTTCTCCCTCCCCCTGTTTTCACTCCCTTCTGTTTGTAAAGTATAATTCACATTCTGGTTGTCATGCACGAAGAAATACATCAAGTTCAAGACAAAATACTGGCATTTCTCAAAAAGGTTTATGATTACAAATATTAAGCCAGAACAGCTGTGTTGACTTGGAACCTCTCTATAGCCAGCAAAGCTGACAGAATATTACAATACGCTATTGCATCTTTAACAGTTTAAAAAGAACACATTTCTCCAATGAAACACATACTTTTTGTTGTTGACATTTTTATAGATTGGAAAAAACCTACAGGCACAGAGGAACAAAACACATTCACATATCCATATTTCATCTTAGTGCCTCCATTTCTGGCATTTTCTTATTGAAAAGTTCTGATGTACTTTCAACAATAGATGTGTGATGTGGGCAAGTTCTCTTGGGCTGGGGTGACGTTTGCTTTTCCCTTTGAGCTAAGAAAGGGAGGATAAATTGTGAAAAGGAAGAATTCCTGTAGGGAAACATATGTTTTGGATTAGACAAAGGAAGGTTTCATTTATTTACTTTAGGAGGTCACTAAAAGCTGGAGCTCTGTCTGTTTCAAACCAACCCCCTCTTTTGTGCCTGGCTTCCTCGGTATCTTGCAGAAAAGGAGTCACTCATGGAAGGAACCTTACACCCCAGAAAACATCTAGATAGAGACATTTTGAAGGCTGACAAGCACAACAGATTAGCTGAGATATTTCACTTCACACAGAATAGTTACACAGTGCTTAGTCTGTGGGGCATAAATGGCCCACAGGACTTGGGCATAAATGCCAACCCACTGCACTCTGCCAGGAGCATCTGGACATGCACACAGAGCCAGAAGGGCAGTGGCAGGGGAACTTGGCTACTGAAAAAAATGACAATTACAAGGCTTGACTATATTCAGCTGGCTGTTTTGAGAGCTAAATTGCTAGGCGTAGACCTTAAAATTTGTTAGAAATACTTGAATGCTTCTAATGTTAGAAACATTTTAAACATTTTTTGATATTCAACACTTCTGTTAAGCTATTCCTAAGCAACCCTAGCAGCAATGTACAAGAAGTTTCTGGACAAAGATATGAACTCTGTTTAGCATCCTTCCACAAGACTATCAAATATGGATATGAATAATCAGACAGATAGTAGATTACTACTTTTTCAGGAAAAGCCAAAGAAATAAGAACTCATTAGTTCTTCATTTATGATCTTCAACTCTCAAATATTTTAATAAGCTTGATATGAAATTAGTAAATCTTAATATTATTACTTATGATAACTTTCTATTTAATTCATCTCATTTAAAGAGATAAATCTCTTTTATCTCATAAGTCTCATAACTCACTTCTGTTCTTTAATCAGACAAATAACCTACAGCCAGGTTTTCACCACAGCTGTAATGACAGATCCAAAGCTCACTCCTTTGGTCTTTCCCTCACTCATATTTACATTTTGGTACATGGGAAGACTTCCCCACTTATAAACTTGAATTTGAACTTTCAGGTCATTTATGAGAAAGAGTGTGTAACTACATTTCTCTGCCCTTTCTTAGAAAATTTTGAAATCTGAACAGTTCTTCATGAAATATCATTGGCAGAGGTCCAGCTCTACAAGACTTTGATTTTTAACACCTCTGCTACTCTGGTGCCCACAAAATTGAATGTAACATTCAGATTTTGAATAGCGCACAAGTCAACTATGGGAGAGATGAAGTTGTGTTTAGTAGATAAAAACAAAGAACAAATGGGAGACCAGATTAGATTACTGCCTGTCAGCAGACCTTACAAGGCAATTGGCTGCCAGCTTTGGTAATGCTAACTACAAACAGCTTGCAAAACCAAACCATTACACATACTCCTTGCCAAGACTCCCTGTCAGCTGTATGACTGGCCATTTCCTGCCAACATAGTTGACATTCTCTCCTCATTTATTAGTAAGAGCCTTGTACTTGTTGATGTGGAAAGCTAACAACTATTAGCCCCTCATCTGATTCTACCTACTGCATCAGGTTGACTAAATTACTAATAAACTAATCAAACAAACAATACTATTTTTGTCTTGTCACACAATGATAGCCTTGTTTTTTCCAACCTTCAGACTGTCACATTTGGTGACTGTTGGATAGGCATGCCCTGGAAATCCTTTTTCTGCATCCTTTTTCTACTTGGCTAAAATAAGGCCAATAAGAAATGTGGTCATTTCTCATTTATTACTAGAGTCCGCACAGAACCACAGAAATAGGCAAAACCCCAAACAATCTCCATCTCCATATTCCATCTCCAGAAAGTAGAATGGCCAACAGACCAGAAAAAAAATAATTCTCTGGGAATGTGTGGGCCACATTCTCTGGGAAATGCATGTAATTATAATGAAAGTGTTTTTGATAGAGAAACCTCAATGGTTGCTTGGACATCTATGCATGACTAATGCAACTATTTTACCATGACTTTGGCTCTCCTCTTTTTCTTCTCATTTGAGTCTGACAGCAGGACTCATTTTTATCTCAACAACAACTTGGTGGGAAAGTACTAACAACACTATTTTTACAATAAACATTTGTAGAATCACTGGTGCCGAGAAGTTTTACACAGTCTGTTTTCAGCAAGCTGCCCTTGGAAAATATGCAGGTTTTTGACAGGCTTTTGATCAGCTTGCCTAACTTGCAGTACTGAGAGGGGCCACAAGGCAGCCTACCCTAGGGCTGCTTAACACAGGCTTCCACACTCAGCAATTAATTTGAGCACCTTGTTTGAAATTTGAAATCCAAACTAACACAAATTTCAAAATGTAGAAACTCATGCAGTACTTTTCTTTTTTAAGAAATACATAGCTATGTTTTGACTTCTTTCTTTTTTTTCTTTCTCTCGTCTTCCCCACCTCCCATTTGAGAGTCCCAACAGACTGCATTTACCACAGCATCTAAACATATGTTCCTGGGCATTAATTTATCATCAACAGAAGTTCAGACCCAGATCCCTTTTAGCACATTTTCCTGGATACATTTCTGATCATATGCAGCATTGCTTCAGGATTCAGAACCACTTACAAAAATTCCAGACATCTTTGGAGGCTAAGACTAGAACTAGATCTAATGTACACTGCTTTCAACCTAAAATATCTTGTAATAAGGGCATATTGAGGTTGAAAGCTGCATTTGTTTGGTTATTTTTTTAAGTCACCTCTCTCTGCATGGCAGATGGCAGTTTTGAGGAGAAATGAACGAAGGAAAAGGACAGCAAACAGGAATGAGGATCAACACCTTTTGTTTTACAGCTTCTGTAGGAGTCTCAACCTTTAAATACGTTCCTACCAATCACAAAGATACTCTGACTTTGGACAAACTGTTAATCCTCTTGGTGTCTCTGAGCTCTGCCTATAAAATGAGTATATGGTAATTCTCAGCCTTTTGTCAAGCACTACAGAGCAGGAACGTCACACTCTGTGGTGATGAATAACTAGAGTAAAGTTAAGAAAGGATTTGTATTAAAAGCTCTCAGAAGAGGGCTCTTGCTTTCCAAAATGCTCAGAACACTGAACCTTCTCAGGTTGATGCAAAAGAGAAATTAAGATAATACATACCACATTTTCTTCATTTTATTTAGTTCAGACTGTGACAAAAGAACAATTTACCTCCATATCAGCCAGTAGCTTCAGACAAAGCTCATACAAGACAAAAAAAAAAAAAAAAAAAACAGTATTACTACACAAATATTTCCTTACAATCTTCAGGCTCCAGAGCATCACATTAGGTGAGAAGATCTCATTTACTGTTGGCTTAATTTGAATGAATGTCTATTTGAGATCCACACACAAAATTACCTGCTCTTTTAGATTTCCACAGTCCACTAGAATATCACAGCAATGCAAACACGTCACCCTCATACACCCAGGGAAAATGGGCCTCTGCTTTCTATTCTCTCTATCTCCAAGGTCCGCAAATCCACAGAATCCTCAGAGGTAAAATTTGAGGAGCTCTGAAAAGAGCAAAAAAGTGCCTGATGACCATTAAATGCTATTTTAGGCCTTTCATAGCTTGTTGTGAGCAACAGACTCAAAATAATTTTCAGTCTATCCAAATAGTTGTGGAAAGTTCCACATTCCAGAGTATGAGTCAACTCCCATCACAACATGCAATGTTCTTGGCAGACTTTGACTCATCAGAAGAGATTTACTTTCCAAATACAGATTTCTACAAGCCTTCCAGGCAGCATGAAAACTGGCAACTTCTGTTTATATTTGACAATTTCAGCCTCCCTTTCCTCTTACTAAACCACATAAAGATTATTATGGGTCAAGCTGGACAGCATGGTTTTATCTTTCAGGTTAAAAAGTAAATTATACATAAAAATTTCTCCATTTGAATGGGAAAATTAGCATACATCAAAATAAATGTGAAAAAAAATAGAAATTATGTGGAAAAAACACACAGCACAGAGGCAAGCCTTGTGTTTATCAGCTGCCTTTATATCAGAGTTATTAGAAAGTAGAGTATGGTTTAAAATTTCATTTTGGAAAAAAAAAAAAAGAAATACATTAGGAATATAGAAGAAAGTAGACTCTAAACAATCTTACATAAAACATTTCATTTTCCTTTTATTATAGGGCTTTCCTTTGAAACTCAGTCATGATGTCTTATGTGTATATTTTTTCAGAAACTTCTCTTTTGACTGAAAAAAAATAGACCAAAAAGTTTGATAAGATCATTGTATTCATTTTTAGCCACAGAAAAGCAGACTATGTCATTCACTACTCTCATTTGATGTATTGGTCTAGTTTTATAAGGTTAATTTACTATTGCTTTTAATTTGCACGCAAGACTTTTTAAAATTATCTCTAAGTTTATCAGTAAGTCCATTTATGTACTTAGGGATATATGAACTTGCTTTGCCTTCAAGGTAACAGAAATATTCTCCTTATTCTGCTTATAGACATATACCTTTAGATAAAACTATATTTTTCAAGGACCAGATGGATTTTCTAGTTCAGCACCTTTCCTTTGTTACTCCTACCAGAAATGTGATTTGGGGGACTATGACCCATTTACATGAAATTGGAGCTCATCAGCTGCTCACACACTGAGCCATGTGCACTCAAAAACAAGATGCTAACAGGTTATCAGTACTTTTTTGCAGAAGCTCTTCAACAAATCTAAACTAAAATTAGGGGCTGCTGTATCTTGTTTGCCTGCGTGTATTTAATCGGGAAGAAGCCTGTAGCTGCTCCCTGGGACACAGAGCACAATCCCTTCTCATTGTGCCTGGTAAAATGGCTCCCCTCACAACAACTTGAAAAAACAGTGGAGCAATCAGCAGAATGCTCATAGGTACATTTACCGATACGAAAAGAAGAAAAATTCAGCAAGTTATTTATAATCATTCATTCGACTCTCGTGCTCAGAAATATATGCAATGTGATTTTCATTCATTAAGCTTGAAAGTGAAGCTAGCAACTGCTATATTTTTCCTTGCTATATTAAGGAGTCTACATTATTTGCAATCTACTTAATTTCTTTACCCCTCTAGCAATTTTGGTCTCTCGCTCCAGTAAAGACATGTTTCAGATTCAATAGCAATTTAATTAAACAAATGCTTTCTTCACAGAATTCTTGATTTATTGTGTAATACCTGGATGAAGCAGGCATCGTATCAGAAAGATGAAAATAAAAAAAAGTCAGCATCTACTCTTTGTTTGACGCTTAATGTCAATTTCTATTGCTAGTATCTATTTTTATTGTTTGTGTTGGGAGATGGTTGAGTCCTAATGACAGTGAGACACTAGTAGGTCTCTCCATCTTCGCTGTGCTAGACAAGAGTTCAAGTTTTTCTGTGACATCCATTCCGTCACATCATTTACATTCCTAAATTCAAAACTTTCTCCCAAACACAGCAGAGTGGCCAGGCCCACACTTCTTCTCACTCAAGTCATCTTACTTTACATCTGAGAGAAGGAAAAAGGCTTTTTCTTTTTCTCCACCAGTTACTCCGGACACTTAAAACCTATGACTTTAAATGCTGGAAAGAGCCAGTGGCTTCAAGTCCATTCACATCTAATTCTTAGCATCAACAATAACTTCCTTGTAGCTGAAGACTAATCCTAAGCGCAATCTCATTAAAGCTTGAGGGTGGAGGTTTCCATCTCTATTGGCCTCCCCAGACATTTCTGAGAAGAAGGCTGGCTGAGACAGATGATGAGCAGAAATCACACAGGGTTTATATTGCATTTCTAACCACAGGTCAAAATGGGCCAGGGCTCCCGAAGGAGGTCGTAGGCCACAGTCCCCACAGAAAGCTGGCAGGGAAAGCAGGGGCAGTATAGAATTTCCCCACCCTCAGAACTAAACGGAAAGAGGCAAGTCAAAAAAAAAAAAAAAAAAAAAAAAANAAAAACTTGGTTTATACACAGCCATAAAAGCCAAAAAAAAAAAAAAGTTTACTCAGTCACAGGCAGTAAAGTGATGAGCAATTTATTTTTTCTGATGAATACCCATGTTCTGCTTTGTTCAGTGTTTGCTCTGCTCAGAGAGTGGGGAGGAGAAGAAGAGGAAAAATATCTTCTAGGCATTTTAGAGAGGCATCTGTACATTCAGAATCTCCCTAGAAAACTCATACTAATGCTTATGCTACTCAGCTAATATAATATTCAGTTTGCCCATTATAACTAGGTAGTCATTCCACAACGTAGAATAATTGTGCTGCCCATTCACACTGCCCACATATCATCCAATTACAATTATTTTTACACAGGCAGAATGCAGAAGGTTGACAGCTCAGTAATTTACAGAAGATTGTGGCAGAAGAGCACTGTTGTGAGTCTTGCCAATAGATGATTTAAAATCTTGATTTAGTCTGTAAGATTCTGTTCTGCTTTTCTTCTCTCCTGCAACAAGTGCAGTTGAGAACACAGATGAGAGAAAGCAGATTCATAAATTTATCCCTCAGTCACATTTTAGAGATTCAGATAAACTGGGGCCAGGACATGAATCATCTTTTAAAGAATCAAACCCAGTTGAGACTCTACAAAACCACCTTTGGTTTGGACATCTTTGCTTAAAAAAACCTCCTGATAGATTGGAAAGAGTAAATATTTTTTAAATTAGTAAGAGGTCCAACAATAAAGTTCCTGAAACATTTTACCAGCTATAAATTGATGGGGTTTCTCTGTTTTCCAGCAATTCAGAATACCACACTGCCTCAATTCAATTAGGTTGGTTAAAAGGCATTTTTCTTGCTATAAATGCTTCTCAATTGTGGAAACATCTGTAACTAAAACAAGATTGCACATGATTGGTATTTATGGGACAGTCTTTCTATACTGGAAATTGAATTTCAAGGATCCAGAGTTACATTTTTTTAAAAGGCCTTTCTACAGAAAAGGAGATTTGCTGACTGAAATAATTCTCATCTGACAGCTGTTTAGTGGCCAGAGCCTAGGCCTATTCCCACAGGACAGATGTCTGCATCTTGAAAACCAACATCAAGTACAGACTTTATACAGAAAGCCAAATCAGAAGCCTGCATAAAGGATAATGCACCACAGTATCAACGCAGTTGAATTATTTTCGAAAGTACAACACAGCTGGCAAGTACATGCCACTCATAGCTCTGTTTCTTATTTACCTCCCCACAGGGCAATTGCTTGATGCTTTGCCATTTTGCCCTTGTAGAAACCCATATATTCTAATCCTTTAATAATGTCACAGCAGGCAAAGACTGGTAATACAGAATCAAACTGCAAATAACCTTAATTAGATTTCCTGTAGCAAAAGACAATGACCATATCATAAATTTCCTAGCTAAATACAGATGCCATCTCTATCATTTACTGAGCAAGAACAAAGAGGGGGAGGGCAGGAATAGAGTGAAATGGAGAGATCTAGTGAAGTGCATTGGATACTGTGCTCGAATTTTGGTATTTGGAAAGCAGAAGAGGCTCAAACTCAAGGCTTGGCCAAATATACAGGAAACTTGAGAATACTTGGTGGGAGAAAGCAGTATATTTACATCAGTGCACATATGCACATTGGAAAGCTCATGCCTTCAGTGACTTTCTACCCAATCTGAATAAGCTGAAAGACTCAAGGAAAGCTATCAAAAAAGAGATATGCATGTAGGCTAGCTAGCTCCAGCATATTCCTGGACTCTTCTCAGACTTGAGGCACCTAAAGAATTTCGTAGCTGAATTCTCCAATTTTTCATGTCCTCCCAAAATGTCCACTGCACAAGTCAGCTCACCTGTGTGACAGAAATATGGGTGACTGCGTGCCATGGGTCTCTATATATACACGTGTACACTATATGTAAGACATCAGCCAGAACACTCCACTGATGACTTTCACGATCTCACTTCCAAGAAGCAGAAAAAACACAATTGTTTTATTTCTTTATTGAAAGAATCTAATACACAAGATATATTCAGCCCACTTAATATTCAGTTTTTAAATTAGGTAAGAAAATAGAACCAAGAAACAAAATACAGATAAATGACAGAACAAATGCAAGTTCCTGAAGACAGGAATAATTACAGACAACAGTAACTATTTTAGATATTTCACTATTTACATATAGCAAGTTAATTATAGCCTTCACTGAAATAAGTCCATACTTTTAATTTTATTAGACACTTCCAAATAACTATCTAAAGTAAGGATGGATTTTTAAAATGACATTTATGCCACCTGTCAGCCTTAGCATTGAGAAAGGCAGACATATACATACAGCAAGGTACTTAAGTGCACTTACCTATTCATTATTGGACTACTCTTCTTTCAAGTAAAATTGATATTTGGTAGCAAAGCGAAAAAAATTCCAAGCAACGTAAGCAATGTTGCTTCACACATGTGCATGTGTGTATAGGCAAGGTCACATTTATTGGTCAGAAAAACAAAAGCAAAATATTTATACCAGTCATGACATCTTAAATTTATGTTGTATAAATTGACATTTAAGAAACACAGATCCACTAGCTATTTATGGATCCCTAATGGGTGTTTTAAGAAAAAAAATCCTAGCCAAATTATATTCTCCTTAATTTCCACTAGAAATTAAATATCACTTTTTTGTTGTTTGTTTGTTTGCCCTGCCAGGCTGTGCAGCAGCCTCTTTACATCAAACAGATCACTGATACAAATTACTACATATTGCTGGATACACATTTTCAGCACTCTGCATAATTATTCTGCAGCTTAACAGAAATGGCTGGCTGAAATACTGCACAGAGTATGTCATTTATTTTCATGTACTGGAGACTCTAAGCCCAGAAAATGACTTTTGAAGAGTAGACTGGAGCTCACAAATACAGAAAAAAAACCTGCACTACAGCTGCTATCCAACACTTAACACTATCGTTCAGGGCACAGGCAAGGCTTCACAAGCAGAGATGACCAGGAATATTCTGATGACATATCACCTTAACTCAGGAAATAATACACTTCACCATTGCTCGCGTGCAGCGCTAATGAGAAAAAAAAATCTGGTTGATTTTGTTTTCATGAGGATGTATTAATATGCTATTTTCAGGCCATAAATGTATCTTTAAGCCACTTCATCATGTGCATTTTGCTGAAATGTAGCCCTGCAATAGCATACAGTACTACCTGTGCTCTGGATAAATCAATTTTATGGAACATTATCATATGTTTTAACATGACGAAGAGATACCAATAATTGGGAATTTTAAATACATATAATTAGAAGGAGGGAGAACACACAAGCATGAAAATGCATGTCATTTGCATTCGCTGATAAGAATCAATGGATATCAGTGAAACTATCTCACATTACTATTTTAAAATCTACAAGAGAACATGGTAATTTCCAGGGTGGATCAGAGACAGAGTCGTGCCCTATATTCCTTAAGAGCCCTTTGCATACAAATAGAACAGAGCTCCCTTTTCCCCCTGCAAGCCCACTAGGGAGTTGATAGATTTAGATGGAATTCAATGCTTTCAACCAGATGCAAGACAATAAAAAAGTCTCCACTATTATCTATCCAAGGGATAACAATTGATATGCTAAAGATCTTGTCTGGTTTGTCCTGCTTCTCAAAGACAGATGCAGTGGAGGGAATTGAAAAATGTCAACAACAATATAGGCTGGAAAATCTAAGCTATGCAAAACTACTCAATGAGTTAGTGAGCTGACAGATTTCCACACTACTGCAGTCAGAATCAAGCTAGTACTGAGCTACCCAGCCAGGACAGGCTGCAGCCTGTGGCATGGACATACCAGGAGTGACAAGGATTAGATAAAAGGATGGTTGTTTCTGTGAATTCAAGAATGGGTTAACAGGGAGAAAATTTAAACCATGGTTAGAAATGGCATAAAAATGCCCTGACAAAATCGAGTTCTAATCCCAAAGAATCCTCAGCATTGCCATGAAATTCCTGTTTCCAGGTCATCACAATTTCTCACAATATTTGGAGATTTATTTTAATGGAAGCAGACATGTCCAGTTTAAGTGCCACTGCAAGTACAGCTGCCTGAAGGAAAAACTACACAGCACTTCTGTAGTTCATGTCACAGATAGAGCCTCCCCTTCTACTGTGCTGCTCCCACATGAGATGCTCCCACCCCTCATGTTTACACCTACTCTTCCACGACTCCTGAAAATTTACTCCTCTTCAGAAGCTCTGAAGCTCTATAGGTATACCTGTAGCCCAGATGTCTACAAAAATACCTTCCTGCCTTCCACTGCCTTCAAGCAAAAAGACAAAATAGCTCCAACAAGTAGTGCAGGCAGAGCCACTTTTGTCAATAGTGGCTAGACAAGATCCTAGATAAACAGGATCTTACATAGCCCAAGACCTTAGATAGGCATCTTCACCCACATCTACTAGTAAGCATGACAAAAGCTAGAGTGACAATCAATGTCAATGCATATATGCATAGACATATATACATTGCATATGCATATATGCAGAGTTTTGTGCAGGTGAAAATAAATTTATGCAACTCTTGTTAATCTCTGTATCTGCCTTAAGGTGTATTTTATGTTAAGCTTCATAACCTTCTATTCCCTCATATTATTTTAAATCCTGTAGAACATGTGTAATGCACTTTTTTCTTCCACTTTCCTCATTCATATAAGTGTACCCTTTTTATATGTTTTGGCAGTTCTTCAGATGGGATCATTTGAAAAGAGACTCAGAGTTAATGAGTAACTTTCCACAACAAAATGCACTAGTTCTTCAGGATTAGGAGCACTGTCCCAAGCACTAAATGGCCACTCCTACTCCTGTGAGCCAAAACACTAGCTCACATAGATAATTATTTCTGAATAATTAAAAAAGAACTGCCACACAGAGGTTTGAAACATTAAAGAACAGGCTTTATACAGGTTTCAAACCCATCTTACAGTAGCTTTTCTGCTCTGCGTACAGTGTCTGAATTAAAAAAAACTACCACATAAGACCAGGATTGAGGAACAGTCAGGTCAGTAACTATAGCCCAATTTAACCCCAAAAATTACTTATTCCAAGTTTAAAACCTTGGATAAGTTCTTTACCATGCTTAAGGTAAACTCACCAAATTCTTGCAGTTTATGTGCAGCTAGAGGACACAGCTATGGCTGAGGTTAAGGCATTAATTTGCCCCCATATTTGAATGAAACATTAATGTTCAATCCGTCATTCAATCTCTTGCAGCCATCAGAAACTGAGACAGGAAGACAGCACTCACACTGAAGTAAAATAAGTGTGCAAGTTTTGTTTTAATTTTCAGTAAAGTTAGTTGCAAATCTTGAACTAACCTTGCCTTTAGCATGAAACTTGGAAACACGGGATTTGCAGTGGCTGAGTAAAAAAGAGAAAACCCAGTTGACATGGACATATTAGCCAATACTTCTGTTTCAAGAAACTAGCAAAAGTATTTTTTCCATCAGATTTATGATTAGCAAGCCTTCTTGTTAGTCTGATGTTGTAATGGGTTGATTCTTAAGCTCCACCAATCAGGAAAAAAAAAAAGCTATTAAAAAGTTGTAGTGAGCAGCCAGAGAAGATGGTGCTCCTGATCATCAGATGATTGAAAAATCATGGAAAATCACTGGCCCTGATAAAAATGTTAAAAAAAACACTAAAGGGTAAACTGCACTGCAGTTTAGTATGTCTCTTAAACTGCCTTTATAAGAGACATACTAAACAATAATTTATCCTCCATTGTGACTCTCACTTCACAAATAGTCCAATAACTTCTTTCTCAGGAACCAAATCCCCCAAGAAAATCCTTCAAAGCTCCAAAGTGTAAAAGTAAATGAGCAGAGGCTTTAAGGTTTGAAGAGAGAAAGAGAGAGAGAGGAACAAACAAACATCACTCATCTGCACACTGATCACATTTACAAATCTGTTCAATGACTTTTCCAGTAAACGTTCATCTTCCTGGATGCAGGTTTGCTTGGATACTTTTCACCTGAACTCTAGATGACCTACTGCTTTCCATGGGTAGAATAAACTAGTGTAGAGTCCATCTGTCCTAATTTTCCTAAATGCCTGTCCCAGGAGATATAAAAATAATACATGCATAATGGAGTTTTAAATGCATTTATTGAAACTGGAGCTGCTTCACATGAAGCATTTCACAGGGTCATCATTATCACAACTTGTGGAAAAATACAGTAAGAGCTTGGCCTAGTGTTGAGTGGCTGGTGCTTGTATTAAAGCTTTTCTACACTCCATCCATTTGTTTCTGTTCCTACTGCAAAACTGGAGCACCTGCTTTGAATCATCAGCTTAAAGAAAGTAATTTCTTCCTCATTTTTGCCTTCCACTGATCAGCAAAAACAGCTCAAAAGCAGAGCCTGATGATTAGAGGAAATATGGAATATATTTCTTTATTTCTCAATAAACTGGGTCACAAGAATTGCTGCCTCTCCTCCAAGGAAGAGGCAGAGTGCATTTGTAGTCTCCCACTTTACCCAAAGAGCCTCTGTTATGGGGCCATCTATACCCTAAATCAAACCAGGAAAAGGTAAATCACCACAGGCAAAACCCGAAGTGCATTTTTCAGGTCAAATAATAACACCTCAATACCCTGAAATGAGTCGTAGGATAAGAGATACAAGTTTGAATTGTTTCTAATGGTATATTTGAACCCACGTCTTCTATGACTAGAGCTTAGAGTGCACCACTGTATCAGAAGTGTTCCCGTTACGTCCATAGAAGTCATTCTTCCTCGTGGTGACCCAAATTGCCATGTCATTCCTACTGAAACCTGTCCAGCTGTTCTCCTTCACATATTTATGAAGCTTACTACCAAAGCTGATCACACTTAAAAACATTTTTTTTTCCAATGACAGGAGTGGACTTTTTGATTGCTTTTATTCAAAACTGTATTTCAAGAAAATTATCGGACATTCTCTAGGATATTTTTCCAAAACACATTTTTCCTTAACCAGAAACCTCTTATTTTTCTATATTCTCTCTTAAACAACAATAGATAAGGAATAAAATGAAACCACACCGAGAACTTATATCTATGTAGATATGTTGACTTATTATACAAATATTTTATTGTTACATAGTAGTCTTTTCTGGATCACCCAAAACTACCATTCTGAAAGGCCTTAGTCAACTTAAAGTCCTAGAGTATAGAAATAAACATAAATAAATTCGTAATTTTAAATATAAGAAAAAGACACACACAGAATCAAAGACAAAGCTAACACAGGACAAAAAACAAAAGTGAATGAACAGCAAGAGCAGCAGTAAAAGAGAATGGAGTAACAAAGTGTTTATAGTAGTTACATTTAGCCTCTAATTCAGCCAATTGGTTGATAGATGTATACACATGAGAAGAGGAAAGATGCTACAAGCTACACACAGTCATACCACAACAGTTAGTGACAAAGTCTGGGGGAAATAAAAATATACAAAAAGTTGCAGATGAAGCTATAATTTAAATGGAATCTAACCAGACAGTCATTGTCCCATTTAAGGGTTCTGCATCATTAAAAGGTGGTTTGCTGAAACACATGAAGCATATTGATAGCTGCAAAACTCCAGGAGAAATCAAACAGGAAAATTTCTCTCCAAAACCTTCCTTATCATTGGCAATTCTCAGCAACTTCATCCCTTTTGACACAATTTTACCAGTTGACATACACAAATACAAGTTGTGCTTCACTCAGTGAAGCTTTTAACACCTACATATGACTAACACAGTTCACTAAATGAGAAGTTACTTAAAAAATGTGTTCTATATAGCATTCACAGAGTCTGGTTGAGGTTGGAAGGGGCCTGTAGAGATCATCTAATCCAACCCCTCAGCTCCAGCTGCACCCAGAGCATGGGGCACAGGGTGGCGCTGGCGAGTTTGGAAGATCTCCAGAGATGGAGACTCCACAGCCTCTCTGGGCAGCCTGTTCCAGGCTCCATCACCTCACAGTGAAGAAGATCTACCTGGGCTCCCAGGTATCTGGAGGTATCTGGGAGCCCAGGTAGTGTTCTCCTCTATCCTAACAATGAGGGGAATGGATTTGAGGAGAAGATGGCGTATATGACATAACAGCTGGCTGCACCGCTGGGCTTGGCAACAGGGTTTTGGTTTCTATGATCACGGGACTCTGTTTTACAACCATCAGCTAGTGGGGACTGATGGGAACCATCTCAGCAAGAGGGGCACACGTCTCTGCCAAAAGGCTGGCCAACCTGGTTAGGAGGGGTTTAAACTAGACGAGAAGGGGGAAGGGGAGCGTCACATAGACATGGCAAACAGTACGACACAGCCAAGGTCAGATGGTGTCCAGCGGGAGTATGGGAGTGGGAAAGTGAGGATAGGAAATGATTATTGAAGGCACTCTTTCACCCTTCCTGGGGAGCCTGCAGGCTTGGTTACTTCCCTGAAATGCCTGTACACCAATGCGTGGGGAACAAGCAAAATGAACTGGAGATCTGTGTGCGGTCCCAGCGCCATGATCTCATTGGAATCACAGAGACGTGGTGGGATAGCTCGCACGACTGGAGCACTGCCATGGAAGGCTATGTGCTCTTTAGGAAGGACAGGCTGGGAAGGTGAGGGGGTGGAGTTGCTCTTTATGTGAGAGAGCAACTGGAATGCACGGAGCTCAACCTGGGAGTGGACGATGAGCGAGTTGAGAACCTGCAGGCTAATGTGGGAGACAGTGTGGTGGGTGTCTGCTACAGGCCACCTGACCAGGGCGAGGAAGTTGATGAGGCCTTCTACAGGCAGCTGGATATTGCCTCACGGTCACAGGCCCTGGTTCTCACAGGAGACTTCCACTTCCCCGACATCTGCTGGAAGGACAACACGTCCTGGCACAAACAGTCCTGGAGGTTCCTGCAGAGTGTTGATGATAACTTTTTGATGCAGGTTGTGGAGGAGCCGACGAGGAGAGGTGGACTACTGGACCTCGTGCTAACAAATAGAGAGGGTCTTGTAGGAGATGTGAGGGTGGGGGATAGCCTCGGCTGCAGTGACCATGAGCTGGTGCAGTTCAGGATCCGACGAGGAGGAGGCAGGGCTGTAAGCAGCCTTGCAACAATGGACTTCAGGAGGGCCAACTTTAGCCTCTTCAGAGACCT
>VWPW01020161.1:0-36455 GCA_013389825.1 Crypturellus undulatus
TGGGGAGATGCTGGAGAGGGTAGCACGCGCCAACTTAAAACAGCAGCATATTATGTTAGCCGAGGTTATCCGGGAGAGGGATAAACCTCTGGCAGCTGCGTTGGGTCGCTTGGCAGAGGCAGTTTCTGCCAGTCCTTCTGGTGTGGCAGGACCTTCGGCCCGTGTTTTAATTGTGGAAGGGAGGGCCACATCATGAGGGACTGCCCTACCCCCCGTAGGCCACGCGACCGAGGTCCGCATGACCCGCGTCAGCCCCAGAAATACTCCAGGTCGGGAAACGGGGTAGCCAGCGCGAAGGGACGTCGCGCCGGGACAAAAATGACTCCCACTGCCAGGGATGGGGCTCGCCAGACATGGTGGGGAGCCTTGGAGTCGACCTGGCAACATCTGTAGATGTTGTTTTGGTTGATTCCCGGCCACAGGCAGTGCCAACAGGCTGGCATAAGCCCGAGGACAGCCTGGGGGCACTGATTTTAGGCCGATCCTCGGCAGGTCTAAAGGGACTCATAGTGGTACCGGGGATAATTGACGCGGACTCCACAGGGGAGGTTATGATAGTTATATATACCCTCCAACCGCCAGTTGTGGTACCTGCTGGGAGTCGCCTGGCACAGGTTGTGCCGCTTACCAATCTGTTTGCGTCGATGGGCCTAGGAAAATCTGTGGATGTTGTGGGAGGCGATCGCGGTTTCGGATCGTCTGGGCCAATTGCATGTCTTTCTCTCAACTTAAGGGCGCGCCCCACCTTAAAGGTCGCTCTGACCCAGAGGGGGAAGCGAGTTGAGATTGACGTCCTCATGGATACTGGAGCAGACGTCACCATGGTCTCCCGGAGTGTATGGCCTGACCATTGGCCCCTGAGATCTGCTGCCGGCGATATCACTGGACTCGGTGGCATGGCTGCCGCGCAGATCTCAGTATACCCGGCGCAGATTGTGACAGACGAATCCGTGGCCAGTGTCCATGTATACGTCTGCTCGTTGCCACCGGGTTTGGCAGGGTTGTTAGGAAGGGATGCTATGGCCCAAATGGGAGTCACATTGTCCACAGGGACGCCGTTTTTTTCTCAGAGGCCATTGGAAAACCGCCTCCACCCCGGCGTCTCGTCTGGTTGATGGACGAGCCCGTCTGGGTGGACCAGTGGCCGCTGACAAGGGAGCGGCTTTCCGCGGCTCATCAATTGGTAAGCAAACAACTGTGCTTAGGTCACCTAAAGGAATCAATTAGCCCCTGGAACACTCCCATTTTTGTCCTGCCCAAGAAATCGGGCAAGTGGTGCCTGTTGCATGATTTGCGCAGAGTTAACCATCAGATACAGGCCATGGGTGCCGTTCAGCCTGGGATGCCTGATCCGGCTTTGTTTCCGGAGAATTGGTCATTATTAGTAATAGATTTAAAGGATTGTTTTTATAATATTAAATTGCATCCAGGTGATACCCAAAGGTTTGCATTTACGTTGCCCTCCGTAAATCGTGCAGAGCCGGCCCACAGATATGAATGGGTGGTTTTACCTCAGGGTATGAAGAACAGCCGGACTCTTTGTCAGTTATATGTTGCTGCCGCCCTAGCTCCGATGATTAGATCTGCTTGGCCTGAGTGTCTTATTTATCATTACATGGACGATATTCTGTTTTGTCAGAAGCAGCCCTCCGAGTCTGCTCAAATTGGGTATATAGTCGACACCCTTGCTCGTTTTGGGCTTCCAATTGCAAAAGAAAAGATCCAGATGAGTCAGCCTTGGAAGTATCTGGGGTGGCTCATCTCGGATTTGGTAATTCGGCCCCAAAAGTTGACGATTTCGGCTAAATTGGCTACGTTGCACGATGCTCAGCGGTTGCTGGGAGACTTGCAGTGGGTAAGGCCTGTTGTGGGCCTTCGGAACGAAGACATCGCTCTGCTGTTGCCCTTGTTAAAGGGAACAGACCCTGCTCAGCCGATTACGGTGACATCTGAGCAGCTGCAAGCTCTCCACGTAATCGCCGATAAGATCAATAGCTCCTGGACCCACAGGGCTATGGAGCACGTGCCGTTTTCAATATTCATTCTCCACGCCAGACCACATGTGAATGCGGTCACTGACCAGTGGCGGGATGGGCAAGAAGGGCGGGAGGATAAATTTTGTTTGATTGAATGGGTGTTCGGCACCATAAATCCGAGAAAGAGTATCGAGCCCACACTCGAGGCCATGGCAGATCCGATTAAGCGAGCTAGGTTGCGGACGGTTACTATAACTGGGAAAGAACCTGAGAGTATTCATTTGCCAATGGCTCCTGCCAAATTAGAATGGGCTTTGGCTAATTCATCATCGCTACAAAGTAGCGTCTTGAATTGGTCAGGGACTTTGACCACTAAGTTTCCTTCGGGAAAACTAGGTCATTTTATTAAAACACAGAAATGGGCAGGGATCCCATTGAGATCGGAAAGGCCGTTGGCAGAAGCAGTTACCGTGTTTACAGATGCAGGAGGTCGCACGGGGAAAGCCGCGGTCGTATGGTCGCGGGAGGGTAATTGGCAACACCAAATTCTCAAAGGATCTGAGGGGGACTCACTGCAAATCCTCGAGTTGATGGCAGTCTGTTGGGCATTTACTAATTGGATGTCCAGCAGACTGAACATCGTTTCTGACTCACTGTATGTGGTGGGAGTAGTGGAGCGGATTGAGGATGCTGCTATCCGCTCAGTGGGAAGGATGCACCTTGTGCAGCTGTTTAGGCAGCTGCAACAGGCCATCCGGCAGTGATCCGCTCCCTACTGTATAATCCACATCAGGAGTCATCAATTGGACAAGGGGCTCGGCTTAGGGAATAGTAGAGCCAACGCTCTAGTATCGGTTGGGCTAGAGCGGGAATGCCCCGAAAATAAATTTGAAGCGGCCAGAATTGCTCACCAGAATTTTCATCAGAATGCAAGGGGACTGGTGAGGCAATTTGGATTGACCTCCTCTGAAGCCCAGGGTATCGTGAGGTCCTGCCCTGAGTGTTCTGGGCAGGGTCCGGGCTTGGGATTAGGAGTGAACCCATGAGGTTTGGGATCGTGCCAACTGTGGCAGATGGATGTGACCCATTTTGGGCCTTTTGGTAGATTGAAATACATCCATGTCACAGTTGACACTTTCTCAAAGTTCGTGTGGGTCACCGCCCAAGCTGGTGAGAAAGTATTGCATGTTAGAAGGCATCTCTCGTCGTGCATGGCAGTTATGGGCGTGCCGAGAAAGATCAAGACCGATAATGGTCCGGCCTATGTTAGTCAGGGTCTCTGATGTTGGTTTCTCCAATGGGGGATTAGTCATGTAACTGGGATCCCCTACTCTCCCACTGGACAGGCCATCGTCGAGAGGGTTCACTGGACCTTGAAGTCATATTTGACTGAGTTTAGCAGCATACCTGACGTGCACAAGCGGCTGGTGAAAGCTTTGTTCGTAATTAATCATCTCTGTATCTTTGCAGATTGTAGAGAGCCGCCAGCCTTGATTCACGGACGCGGAATCTCTGAAACCCGCGCCCATGAATCAATCCGAGTCCGCTACAGAGATCCCCGTACTGGGCAGTGACAAGGACCTGTTGAGGTTTTGTTCTTTGGGAGAGGCTATATTTGTGTTTCATCTCCAGCGGGACCGCTTTGGGTCCCAGCTCACTGGGTGAAACCAGCCCTCTCCGAGAACAAAACCCCAGAGGATCCGGGATCGTCTGATGAGGATCCTGCAGGCCTGTCATTGCTATTTTAATACCAGGCGGAAAAGGGACGAGCCTTTCAATTGTGTGATGAACTTAATTTTCCTGGATGTGACTTGTAGGGCCACGGAGGAACCTGACTGCCGGGGTTTGAGGAAATCTGAGCGCGCCGTCGGGAGACCAGCGGGGAACTCCGACTGGACCCCGATTGTCCCCCGAGGGACTGTCATCGTGCTCGCTATCGTGAGTCTTTTTATCAACTCCGAGGCTCACGAGGTAGGGTCATCCCTAATCCGACAGCGAGGTCATACAAATGTATGGATCGATTGGGCACATCAAGTAAATCAGTCATCCTTGCACCTTGGTATGACCTCTGCGGCTGACCCACTGAGAACGTGCCTAATTGGCACTCCCTATTGGGATTACTCAAACTGGTTTAATTTTGTTAACAAAACGTTTAACAGTGAAATGGTTGCCCAGTCTTGTATTCCTAAAAGGAGACCCCGCAGTAAAATAGTCGCCGTTCCTCCACGCGAGGAGGTGCAGACTCTGATTCTAAGGTTTAAACGGGAGATCCTGAAACAGGCCTGTCGGCCTTATATCGGAGTATTGTCTGGGTTAACTGCTCAATCACTGAAAATTCTGCTCAGACTTCCACCAGAGCGAGTTGACATTCGAGGATTCACCCCAGGAAAAACTGGGTGTTTTTATTTTGCCTCTCCAAAACAAGTATGCTGGTCCTCGAATTCACCATATTGTAAGAATGGGTTTGGAATTAGTTACATTAAAGGTAGGGCTAATACTATCTTGCTGCTGGGATGGGAACAAGTCTCCCTAACTGGCAGCGCTTTGTGAAGGGATTAATGTGCCTGGCATAACAACCGAAGGCAATAGCACCCAGATGTTACTTCCAATTATACCTGCACCTTCCCGCGACTGGGCTCTACCCCCGGGGATATTTCTTATCTGTGGAGAGAGCGCGTGGCAAGGGGTGCCCGCTCACATCACAGGTGGCCCCTGCTACTTTGGTAAGCTGATATTGTTCGCTCCATCCATCTCGGATGTTCACAACTGGTCCACCCCTCATCGCAGGACCAGGAGAGATATCCCCATATCAGTCCTTGGGCCGGACTGTAACAACAAATTTACATTATTTTCAAAGACGAAGGGGGTTTTTATGTCTTTATTACTGAATACTTTTTCCACCATGGCGGCTCACGACAACTTGTGTGCCCTGGCGTGCTGGGCGTGCAAGGAAATGAATATAACCTCGAATATTATAAGCGAGCTGCTCGAGGACCAGGAGCGCATGAGGAGAGCAATCCTCCAAAATCGTGCGGCCATCGACTTCCTACTGCTCGCCAACGGCTCCAGCTGCGAGCAGTGGGAAGGGATGTGCTGCATGAATTTGTCGAGCCATGGCTCATCCATCCGTAGCCAGCTACAACAGTTGAAAGAGGACTTTGGTAAGATTCAAATGGATAAAGGGTTCCTCGACTCCTGGTTAGGACAACTCGGAATTAATGGATGGTGGAGGGATTTATTAAAGGAAGGCGTACAAATCCTTATAATACTGATTTTCGCCTTAGTCGTGCTCTCCTGTGTTTGCCGTATGGCGTCAAAGATGCCAGAATGCATGGTGTTCTCGGCATTTCATTTCGAAGAGCCGACCGCAGACCGTGAGTCACCATTGTAAATAGTTTAATATGAATAGTTCATTGCAAATGGTTTATATGTAATTGGTCTTGTAATATTTTTTTTGTTTGAAAGTATTCTGTGCCTTTTGAGTCTCCTTATGTTGAATTTCAGTTGTGATAATTTAGCGTCTATTACGTTATGTGTATGCTGATTGTAACTATACAGCCATAATTGATATCTACCTCCCATCTTCTACCTCATATATGTGATGTATCATTGGTTGTCGTCTGTGCTCGGTAAGACCGTCTTTGCTTTATGATTTGCGTCAGGAACTGTTATGGTTGTAGGTTATACGTCTAAGTCAATGAGCCTTCTGTTTTAAGAATGTATATATTTTTATAAAGTTTCCCTCTGGGGTTGGAACTCCAGAGAGTGCTGTAACCATTACGCATCTTGTACCTCCTGCGGGAAGATATTGTAAGCGATAAGCTTTGTGCCTCGGCAAGGACGAGAATTTGTAACCATTACGCGCATTGAACCTCCCTAGGGAGTTATTGTAACCGATACGCATGTTGTGCATCCTGGCTAAGCCAGGACGGAAGTTCCTGTTACAAAATGTTTTAACCCCCTTTCCCTCAATGCGTACTTACCCCTTTTCCTTCTTTTCTTTTTATAAAGAAATGGGGGAGATGTTGGGGGTTAAGAAAGATAGGAACTATAAGCCCCATAGAGATCTATGGGTGAACTCTGTTTGACACCTGATGAGAGCATGCGCAGCAGGTGCCTGTACAGGAGGGTACCGGTGCCCCCTGTACGACCCCTGAGGGCTGCGCATGGGCAGTCATGCCCGTAGGCCTGACTGCCCAGGCTCCAGCACCTGCTGGAAGGTGCTGGAACCCCAAAGGTGGGAGCCTGGTGCTCCGAAGCTGGGGGCCAGGAGCGGTTTGCCGCTCCTGGCCGCCCGCCTACCAACCCCAGGTTCCCAATCACTGCCCACTCCTACCTTTCTCCTCCCACTCTCCTCCCCTTCCCTAAGCTATATAAACCCTTGTTCTCGTTTAATAAAGGTTCCTCTGTTCCCGGTCTTTGGTGTGTGTATTGGTTATTGGTTATTGTGTGTCAGTGTGAGTGTGCGACTGACTGACCAGGCCCTCAGCTCCGCCCCATATTGGGTCTAAGTGAGCTATACGAGGGAGAGGGTGCGGCGCGCCTTAGGGTCGCGACCTATGGGGGTAGTCAGACTACCTGAGGTGGAGAAGAAAGAAGACCTGCAGCTGCTTCCCCTCCAGCTGCGGACCTTCGTGAGTACGGGGAAGCCTCAACCCTGGGTGGCTGGGAGGCCAGAGGCGTGGCAGCGCTTGAGCGTGCCCGCCGAAAAAGGAGACGCAGCCTACATCGAGGGTGGCCTTGGGACAGCCGACTGCACCGGTGGAAGGCACCCTCCCGCGGGATACAGTTCCGGTGGACATTGAATTATGTGACTTTTTATCCCATAGTGCTGGTGGTCATAGTCACAGACTCATCTTTTCTGTGCATGTATTCTTATTTCTCATTTTTTTTGTTACCTGTTCCAATTTGTCCATATCCTTGAATTCATTTTATTATCATCCTATCTCTAGGTAACAGCTACAAACACTACTGTCTTCTTTGGCAGTTAGGATTAGTATGGACCTTTTAATATCTTTATATTTTTGACTGGCAATCATCTACACAGTCCCTTCTATCAGATGAATGATCATTCTGAATAAGCTATCTGAATTTCTTAGTCTAATGATTTGGAAAACTGAAAACCATAAAAGCATTTTGCAGAAAGTTTAATTTGATATATGTCAAAATAGAAATGCAAACAGCCTTCATGTAATCTTTTCTTACCTCTTCATAAAGCAAGATTTACAATATACATTTTGCATTTCTTACTCCATCACAATGCAGGAGTTTTTCTGCTACTCAACTGTTTGACTAGATATTTAGGAGCTACTTTAAGAGTCAGCTGTTTATAATTAAAAAAAAAATCACTGTCGTACTTTTGTGTTTTAAGTAATGACACTCTTGTCTTTCCCCTTCAAAATAAAACTTTTTCCTTGCCTACAGGCACTTCTTATCATGACAGGACTTGTAATATTTAAAGACCTTTAAGATGACAAGAAACTTTGATAAATGGGAATATCAATGAGTACTTGTCAAATTTACAGTTTACCTCATTGCTGCTGTAATTTTTCATGAAACAGAAAACCACTTGTGGGAGCTTGTTTTAACATGGCTAGACAATTAGCATGACTTTAGAATTAAGAAAAAAAAAATGAGACCTTAAGGCAATGCCAGATGTATCAGAACTATGATGATATTCAAGGGTAAGGGGTTTTCAATTTTTCTAAAGACTTTATAAAAAAAAATCTCCCAAAGACAACATTTATCAGTATTAACACAAGACAGATTATTTACAAGGACAGGAGATACCCTCAGTAATTTCTACTGAATATCCAGAGTCCTCATGATTAACAAAGAATAATCAAAAGAAGTCCAAAATCTGTGAAAACACATTACTTCAAAACATTAAACAGAGGCTCTTGAGTTGCTTTCACAATACAGATCAGGGCTGTTGGCAATTCCTACTGAGTAACACTATTTCATTAGTCTCACGGTCACTGAGACTACTCAAGGAGTAATACTGTGTAGCTCTAACCAAATCTGTCTCCTTACAAGTACAAAACATACTCTGAGAACAGTTCACATTGCTCATTAATGATGTGATGCCTGTCATTCTTCTATAAACGTAAAATGCATACTTTCTCAGCGGGAAAAATTAGTTTGGGTTCACCACCAATTAGAACTTATTTCCGAAAAAATCAAACATCTCTAGCTTTTAAGAAAATTGTGCTCTCCAGTAACACAGATGAGCAGGATGTAAAAGGAGCATTCATTAAGGTACCTGTCATCATTGTGAGACATCACTTTAGAAATAACTCCTTTACAAAGACAAAACTGTGAAGTTCTTCTCACTGGAAAAGAATATAGATTGTTAACGAGAGGAGAATATTAGAAGAATGAATAATCTGAAGAGTTTTCTTTCACATTCCCTTATTTAAAACACAGTACTGGTTTTAGGAGAAGAGAAATCAGCACCTAAATAAGAATCTGAAGAATCATCTTCTTGCAAAAGACTTACTGCTGAAATCTAAGTAAGCACAGGAAGCTATTTCACTTTAAAGAAAAGTTTTTATTAATTGGTTTTCCCACTGCTGCTTTCGATACAGAAAGCTTCATAACTACTGAATTTAATCACAAATTTGAACTGGAGGATAAATAAATCAACTATATCACAGAAATTTCAGTTACTGGCAGTCTTTCATCCAACTTGAAGTATAAAATGCTAGAAATTATTCTACTACCTGTAAAATAATTTATACTATTGCATTTTTAATAAAGAGAATATTTAATGGCTATGAAGATGAATTAGAAGACATGTAAATTTTTATCACCTAAATTCTGTATCACTACCACATAGCTTGGATATAGAATTCCAACAGATCAAACAGGAAAAATGTGTGCATATTTATGTAGATATGCTATTAGTATAGTAAAAGTATTAGTATATACATTCATATACATCTAGAATAAGCTGTGCATTATCGAAACTTTCCTGGGTAATTGATCTAGGTAATCTTTCCTACAATTAGTAATTCAAAAATTGGAGACCTGTGTCAGGAATGTGACAGGAGTGAAATAATCAAATAGTGCTTCAATATCATTGAATCTATCTCCCAACCTAGATTTTCCTCTGCATTTCCCATGCCATCCAGAAGTTTCTGTTAACTCAGAGTTAGAAAAAGAGAAAATCACCTGCTTGTTATTGTTAGAATCCACTCATAAGCTTAGTTTTAAACATTTCAGTATGTCAGTTATGGATATATTAAACCTAAATATGAACTTTGCTGAATTTGTCTTTGATGTTACTAGTGAATATCAAATATTAAATACAACAATGGTTACTTTCTGAGAAGGTTAAAAAAAGCACTGCTTTTGATAAAACCTAATGCTTTCCCTGACATCAGCCAGGAAAATTATAGGAATTTAGCTGTCTGGGACAGAATGGTCTCATGCAGAAAAGTAAGGTGCGCTTTAAGGTTGCAGTGTGAAGATTAAGACTACTAAAGTTATCTGACATTTGCAGAACTTTTGTAGTTCAACTATCTATACCAGTCCTCTAATACCTCCATTATTTATAGCACCTTTCATAGAAAAGTCTCTAAGAGTTTGTATCACGAAGAACAAAAAACATTAAAAGAAAAACAAATCAATAAAAAGATTAAGAAAGGGGTTTATATTTCAAAAAAAAAAAAATAGTACTTAAAGATTTTTAATGCTGTTTTAGTCTAAGCACTATTCAGAACACAGAATGTGGGGGCTGAAAGTGATTCAGTCAGTACCTGGCATTAAGCAGCTGTTAACCTTATCCTAAAAGCCATTAACTTCTATCAAATTCACATAGACTTGGAAGAAGGTCACCTATACACGATAGTATCCTGAAGTCTATGGCAAAATGTGTACTTAAGAATTGTAAAGAAAATTTAGATTCTGAAAAGGACTATGTGATGGCCTTTAGGGTTTACTTTTAACAAGGAACTGGAGCAATACACTTCACAGTCAAGAAAGAGAGAGAAATAAACCAGTTATCAGATTTTAGCTAAAGAACAGAAACAGATTTCTGCTGCTAGCCCCCACAGAGAAGGCCATAGCTGACTTCTGCTTAGTATATACAGATGAAATTTGCTTATACTAAACTGCTTTTAAATAAAAAAAGACACATTTACATCAAGCACTTAAGTGCTCTGAAACTTTCCATACACTTCTGCTTTTGACTATCTTCTATGTTCCTAAGGGTGATATGAACAATACTTAGATGGTAAAGTTGGTTGTATACAGGATAGGATAGCTTCAGTATATTATACTGCTGTGTTGGGGATTGCGTAATATGAATTCTGAGGCAAGGGAAAATCAAAAGCCATGAACAAGTATACCCCTACTCTAAGCTTGTTGCGGGTTGTGGGCCAGGGCTGGCACTAGGCCACAGGTCTTCAGGCCTGGCCGACACGCCGACCCTCCCGAGCATGATCTTGGACGCCCCCGGGGAACCGGCTTGTCTCACTCTTCGGGATCCTGTATCTTCTCCAATCTCCGGTCGCGGGCCGGAAGGAGGCCGCCGCCGCGCCGGGGCACTCTCTCGGGCTGGCCCCACCGGGTCGGACCCACTCAAGGTGAGGAGGTCGTGGGGGTGCGCCGCAGGGCTTTAGCCGCACCGACGGTGCCCTATGTGCAGACAGGCAGCACCAACTGCCTAAACACCCAGATGGTTGACAAAAGACACAACCAGTATGGTTCAGGGTCAACCAACAACTTCATTACAGCTAACATAAGCTTTTATATGATGAACGGTAGGAGGGATGATGGGAGGAGGGAGATACATGATTGGGTGAGGGCTGTTGCCAAGATGTCCTCATTGGCTGCGCTCCCCTGTCACACAGCGGGTTGGCCAGAGGTGCTCGCTCCGGCCCGGGCCTTCGAGGAGTGCCTAGCCCCCACCTTCGGGCTGCCCGAATGTTCTTTCATGGGTGTGATGAACCACCTGGTGCTCTGCAAGACTGCTCAGCCATGGCAAGTGGCATGACTGAGCATGTGCAGGCACCAGGGGTCACCTTTGGGCAGCCCAAGGCCTACACAGACCTAGGCCTCACTTGAGGCATGTAAAGAGCTCCCTATGTCCCCCAACATAAGCTGTTGAAAATTCATTTTAAAACCTTCATTATAAAGTAATGCCTGAACTCACATCTTACTTATAACTAAACTCTGATTAAAGTACAATCTATAAGACAAATATTATTGATCAATAAAAATGTGTTTCTGAGATGGAAAGTATATCACATTTTTAGTCATGTCTAGACCAACTGAAAAAGAATAATCACATAAAAATAATGCTTTATAATAATGCATAATAATGCCTTAGACTGTTAGTAATAATTAGGATTTTTTTGCTACTTAGACATGAATATATTGTCACAATTGGTAATATGTCACAATAAGAGCTCATACTAATTTAATAATTAATAAATCTCAAATTTGAATTTGAAAAAGTGCCTACTTACTTTTCCCCATCCTAATGTTTTGGAAATCAACTGCAGATACTAATAGGTTCACCAAGATATTTTAAAACTGATGGTCATTTTCTGTAAGTAGAAGATAGTGGAGATATAAACTAGAGGAAAAAGAAAGAGCACAGAGAATATGAGGAGAAAAGACCTTATTTTGCCATGCTCTTCAAACATTTCATTATGTAGGGAAAAGAGAGTTTTATTGCTAGATATTTTTGGCGTCCCTTCCTTCCCATTCCCTCTTTCCTACCAAAAGGTTACAATGGCCATTTCTACAGATGCTATCTTTACAGAATGCAAAACTCATTTTGCAAGAGGAAAGAGCTACATTTTATAGAACATACAATTAGTTTAAATGGTAGACACAAAATAAGACAAACTCAGACTCTATCTCTCTATAAATTAGCAACTTTAAAAAAAGTTGCTAATTTGTCCAGAAAAAGTGACAAGTCTGTCCCTGAAAAAAGTCATACATCAGCTCTGTAGAGGATTAAGACCTCAGTATTTCTTCATATGTAGTGGAAAAGATCTGGCAAGTCTAATTACATCAGGGAAATAAATTTGTAGCTTAATCTTATGTTTGATAATTCCTTATCTATAATGTCAGAAAGGAGAATAGTGTGCAAGATAAGTTAACTAAAGATGAACTTCAGGCTGCTGCAGCTGGACAGCTACCTGTTCTCATCTAATTAAAGATTTTCTTCAGTATAATCCTGCACTCAGACCTGAAACTGTAGTCTAGAAACACTTTTACATTCCTGAGGTCCAAAACCTTACTAGGGGATATGATCACATTTCCAGTGCATTCATTACAGACACCGTTAACTGGAGCAGTCGGTTTGAGACTATTTTCAACAAGACACTTTTTCAGTAAAAATCTTTATCAAGCACTTTGAAATATTTTGGAATACAGGTTTTTATGATCCAGGGGAGTATAATCTCCTACCGACTCTTCACAGGAATTTAAGTTGCAACATATTCTGACATGTATAGATAGCGTGAGCTACAGATATGTAGTGTGATTATAACGACTCTTGAATCCCATTCCTTGTATGTGATAAAGCCTCTTAAAAGAAGGAAAGTGTTACAAAGACAGCTATTATATTGGCACCTGTATAGTGCAATTCATGACTAAATTGTACCTTTGCAGGAAGCTGGTTTTATTATATTTGCTTGTTTCTGAAGTGAAAAAGATAAGGTTTGAACATGCTCCATAGACTAAGTGATCTGAGGACATTTTAATGTAGATTCTTTGTTATTACATAAAATAATGTGACTTAAACAGACAGTTATTGTTAATCAGTGTAGTAAAGTAATAAAGTAATAATACTGAAAGAACCCAGAATACACGGAGTCTTTGTCTTCAGCTAGTATTTACGCCTCAGGTTAGCCCTGAATTAGATTTAAAAGTCTGCTCCTTCTTTTCTTCAGCATATTTTCAGCCTTTTATTTCAAAATGAATGCAAATATATTTCAAAGATACATATATACTGCATTAATAAGCCTTTTCATCCCCAAATACATGGAGGAGTATCTTTAATAAAGTATTCATTCAGTATTTATTAATCATAAATTAAATTTTAAAGAAATATGAATTGCAATCAGAAAAATGACAAATTTCCAAAAGATTCATTTCTCTGTCTTGAACTTCTCCTTAAGCAAGAGGTGGAAAGTATTGTGGGAGAAAAAAAAAAGAGTATACCAA
Source organism: Crypturellus undulatus (assembly GCA_013389825.1). Classification (NCBI taxonomy): domain Eukaryota; kingdom Metazoa; phylum Chordata; class Aves; order Tinamiformes; family Tinamidae; genus Crypturellus; species Crypturellus undulatus. The sequence continues at coordinate 13,161 of VWPW01020161.1, forward strand.
ACTGGTGATAATTGCATACAATAGGCTCTCTTCGCAGCAAATACAAGATTAAAGTCTTCATAAATAATAAGATATCTACTATCTAAATGAGGGAATTTAGATAGTATTGCGCTTTTATAGGGCTTTAGTGAATGACACTTGAAGAGTAAGTACCAGCATATACACTCTCCATACTTACTAACTGATTACACATGCAACAAAAGCCTTGCACAGATATGCACACAGAATTGCAAGTGTATCTCCATTGCTGACGCAAATTTTACAGTTTGAGTTGAGATCTCCCCAAACTGGAATCAATTTTACATTCTGAAAATATGTTCAATGCAGTAGACTTTTTGGTACAACTCTAGGCTGCTGGACTTGAATTCTATCCAATAAAATAATAGATGATTTTTATTAAAGGCACTAGAGTTTCTGAGGAAAATAAATTCCCTTATAAAATTTTCACATTCTTATTAAAAAGAGCAGTAGCTTACTAATTACTAAAACTAATTATGGAAAAAGGAAAACATAAGTTAAAAGCAATTTCTCTTTCACTGTTAATAAAAACATTGGAATTCTCAGAGTTCACTACAGTAAGTTATTTTAACAACACGATATTTACTACAATGCTTAGGAATAAATATTCACATGTAAGAACTTTTGCCAAACATGCTACTAAAAGTTAAAGACAGTCTATGGAAAAATAATGTAGTAAGTCAAAACACATAGAAATAAATAGAACAATATGAAATTTCAGGAATTTTCTTAGTTTATATTCAGATTTTTGACCTCTTTAGGTAGCATTTGATTGAATATAACTCATATGAAAATCCTGTCAAGTGTTCCAGTCTTCTCAGAGATTCTTTCCTCGTCAGGGAATAATGCTTCATTTTGTTCATCTATCCTTCTAATTTCCCATTTTATATAATAAAGTCTTTGTAGTTTACCAGTTCCTACTTTGTCTGTGCCAGACTTACCATACTATGGAACTAATAATATACTGATGAGCACTGGTAATGAAATGAATAAGATAAAATATACAAAGAGTAAAATTCATTCTTTTATAACCAATGGGCCAAGACAAAAGTGTCATTGTTATAATGCTTCTTGGAGCTGTACTTAGGATATCTTGATGAGCTGAAATAATCTTTCATGAGTGCCAGCATAGCAGTGGTAATTATAACTACATCTCTATCTAGTTGTTCATGAAGTCCACCTTCATCCCTGATCTAGTGTTCTCTTGTGCTTCCCTTCTCAATCAATAACCACTTAAGTTGCATTATCCATATTATCCTAATAAAAGCATCTAAAATTAGAGTAGATCATTTCAGACATCTACTTTAGTTTGGGATGAAATGCAATCTAGCCATGCTTATTTTCTCCACTGACTACCATGGTAATCTCAGGTGACCATATCAAAGAGTCAACACTGCAAGTGTCCACAGTTATTTAAGAGAAATGTAAATCTAGGTGTACATTTCAAGCATTGTTTTAATTCTCAGTAAGCTCTTTCTCTTTCAGATTTCCTATCTGATCATACACACTGATTGTCCTCATTACTAGTCCTTTAGCTGGCACACACCTAAAACTGACACCCTAGTGCTCAGTGTAGTCTTCTGAAACATTTTTTTTTTTTTAGTTTAGTTAAAAATGAACCTATGAATTTGATGATTCACTTATCTCCAAAACATACACTTTTGACTCAAGATAGTAGGTTTATATTGCAGGTAATCTATAGAATATGGATGTCATTATACACAAGTGGTCCTTTTACGACATGATGCAGTTAGAGCCAATTTCATGCTCCTTTGGACACAATGTTTTGCAGGGCTTACATATATGACTATATATATTGTATGTGGCACAGGAAGTTTTGCAATTTCTAAAACATTAGCTGAAAGCCAAAAGCTTATCCATTAGTATTTATACCAATCCTATTATAACATCTGCCCTGCTGTGAGAATTTCAAAATTAATTTAGGTTACCATAGTAGGTATTTTTGTGATTGCCCTTAGGCTAAATATTTAAACTGTACAAATGAATAGATAAAAATAATCATTTAAAATTGAGTTAATAAATGCTATTGCATCATTGATACATGTATGTTTCCTTTCTAAACATGAAATTAGTTTTATTAGCATGAAACTACAGTAAAAATACTTTCGATTCCAATCCAATATATTATAAGCATTGTAGAGCTTGGCTGCAGTTATAATGACACTGTTTCTTGAGTAAACTCCTGAGCTAAGATTTCAGTTTGTGTAAATAGCCTTTTCAGTCTACATCTACATCAGCAGTTAGTGAGGCCTAACAAGAACTTATTTGAGGAGCAACATAATTGGTGCTGAGGACTCAATATTTAAAGTGTACACCTTTCAAAGGTTTTTTCTTTTATAAATTCCATTTTGGTTCTGTAGACTATTCATCCATCAGTAATTGCATCGGTGTAAGTATCCTTCCAGAACACATCTTCCAGGTCATTTTAATCAAAAGGAAAGCACTTATAGATTTCAAGACACTTCTGTAATATGATTTAAAGAGTAAGTGAAGACAATTTTCAGGTCCACTTCAGAGTGCACTCTTGATTTGAACAGAAGCAAAACCGCCGAATCACCATCAAATGTGGGACATTTAACAATACAAGCCAAAACAGTGCAGATATTAAGAATGCTGACTATCCTGACAATGTTTCCAACAATCCAAAATCTTCTTTGACTCAATACCAGCAAATTATCCTTCTAGTATATAAAAGATCCATCACATACCCTGATACCAGAATCCATAAATTAATATGATTTTGTCACTGCTTTTTGCTCTCTCTGGTGAACCGTGGTTCCTCAGACTTCAAGTTGAAGAATGGAAACTGAATAATAATTTCATCTGTATGATGCTACACCTCTTCAAATATTGCTTTTCCAATATGCCAATATTTTGTCCCAGGTAGAACACGTATGATGATTGTTGGCAGTACAATGGCTTGTTCAGTCACTGATGCTAATTTCTTGAATCAAGAAAGAGTAGTACTTAAGTTTTTCAATAAAATAAGCACTACTCCACTATATATAGTATCAGAATAAACTTCAAAAGATTTGTTAATGACTTCACAATAAATGTTCCACTGTAAACTAAGTATTATCCAAAAGAAATAGCTAATTTCTTTATCTAGCAGGAAAAAAAATGCAAGTATTCCTTTCTAGTCTGTTAACCAAATCTTTCTAGTCTTTTATTACTAGTTCATGTAACTTTTTACATAAGTCTTACATTGACAGCACTGTTAATTCCTTACATGTTTGCAGTGATTATTTCTGAGGAATGCAAACAGCTCCCAATATGCAGCATTTTTACATTTGCCAATATACAGATTTTTTTAACAGTCAACAATTAGAGTCAGCATCGTGAACTTCAAAATATTATACACTCTTGTCCTTTATACTGTGTATATATAAGCACATTCTGCTCTGATGAAATGGTCGGGCTACTGTGTTCAGTCTTTTCTGGAACATGACGCTGTTACACGCCTGAATAAAGCTTACTGCTACAAAACAATATCTCATAAAGATCATGCTCTTTGGGGTGTAGGCGTTCTATTTTTCTAGAAAAAAATCTGGGCCTGACATTTTATTGGAGTCTCTCTTCATGACTTACTTGTAGTCTATTCCTTATCAAATCATTGCTGCTCTGCTTTGATGATAAAATAACTCCAAAGGGATATATTTAGTGTGGGTTTTGTTGCTTCTTACTTTTATGTGACATTTCCAACTATATTAGCTCTTCTACTTCACCTTGTTTTGCTTTTGCAATAGAAATGGAACTGGGCAGCTCTTAGAAAATTATCATCTGAGGAGTTTCTGTCCAGCAGTGTCAACTGACTGACTTTTAGATCGTCTGAAGTTTTGTGAATTATACTTGTCTGACATGATTGTTAAGGAAGGTAATCATTGACTTATTCTTTACCTTTTAGTTTCAAAGAAATGCCACTTCATATTTAAACATGAAATATATATGCATGTACTGTAAACTATGCAAATACATCAGTATTTTATGATTTACAGTAGTGATTGTGATCCCTCTATTGCAACTTTTATTTATCCCCTTGGAACAGATATGTAAATATTAGAAAAGATTTTATTTTTCCATTCAAATACTCCTTTCTGTAAATTTCTCACTACCTCATATGTTTACACAGTTATGACCTTGGCTCATAGACATTTATGGACAGACTACTACAAAGTTGTATGTTAGAGGAACTCAATAATGATATAACACCAGTCAATGTCAGGAAGTGGAAGTTAAAGTCTCTTTCTTTTGTATGAAGATTTATCCATGTTCAGAATATATCCTCAGGTATAATAAGCTAAAAAATGGGATGCAGTGAGAGACATGTGATTCCTATTTTGTACTGCTAACAGTTTGGAAACTAAAACTATATTTTACTCCTATGGTCTTGACATGCCTTCATTACTTTGAGCTTGATGATTTTAGATATTCAAGGATGTTCCAAACCTTCTACAAACTATAGACTGAACTTAACTGGTTGAGGACCTGAGCCCATAATGTAACTCTGCACAAATGTAGAAAAAAAAAAAGAAAAAAAAAAAGCCCTGTTAAGTATATGTCAATGTGGAAGATAAAACATTGAGAACATTAATTTAGCCATGACTAGCATCATTTAAAAGTAAAGCACCCAGAGAATTATGTCAAATAAATTTTCTCTTACATGGAAAATTATTACAGTAAATAGATATCGAATAGGGATGCCTGCACAGCAATTGAAAATTATTTCGTAGTTATATGAGGTTATTTACTTAAACAAGTTAGCAGGAGATAAAAAGAGATCTTCAGGACTGAGATCAGTTAAATACATATAGAAACCCGAATGGAAGATAAGTAACCTTCAGGGAACACACAGATTTAGGAATGAGATATTTTGGGAAGTGAACAAGAAGAAGATGCAGTCAAAAAAAGGTAGATGAAGTGAACATACATTCTGTTCTATAGATCTATAGTTTGAAGGGTAGTTGACAGGTCAAGCAGAATGAGAATTCCAGAGCTAAATCTGGCTTTGAAGTGATCATTACAGATGCTGACAAGAACACTTTCACTGAGCTCACAAGTCAGAAGGAGTCAAAATGGCTTAGGATAAAATTGAAAGGATACAACTTGCAGTTTTTTTAAACAAAATCAAGGAAGTTAAAAATGTAAAGCAGAAGGGAGATGGTAAATGAGTCTCTACAAAGTACTAGGCTTAGATTGGTCACAATATTAAATATTTGTTTCCTAAATTGATTTTTTTTTTATTTCTTCACCTCTTAATGGCAAGAAAGAAAGATATATACCCAGAACTGATACACTAGCATCATTTTATTCTCTCCACTATATACATTTTTCCTTTTGCTTTATATGTAACACTCCCACTTGAAAGGGCATACAACATATTTCATTAAGGCTATTCTATCTACATAACTGTCCATTAAATTCATTATTTCTCTATTCTATTATCTACATCAAAGAAAAAAAAAATATGTCTAATTACGCTTAATACAAAAATACCATCTGTTAAGTTTAGTCATGTAGATTAGTGTTCCATGATTTGTCTCACTTATTTCTACAAGTTTGCTCTGACCATATACCAAGGACACCATAATTTAGCCTTTTGCACTCCAGTCATGAATGGTACATCTTGTATTATTCAGCAGCACTTGCTTTCCAAATTTGCACAAGTTGGAAATTCCTGGCAGCACTTCAGAGACTAATTTCTCACATCTTTAGTCTAACTTCTTAATAAATAAATAAATAAGAGAAATACTTTATACTGCACTGCCAGCTTTTATCTGAAGACATCAAAGCATTTTGCATAGACCTGTAAGCATAGCGGTCGCAGTTAAAAGTATTAAAAGTTGTTGCTATTAAATCTCGCGCGAGCTTTCCGACGGTGACTGCCCCGCGCTGCCGCAGCTAGTGCCCCGCAGCTCCCCTGTGCTGCCTCGATTGGCGGTTCTGCACAGGTCTGCGGACCAACCCCCGATATGCCTCAGCCGGCGGATCTTACCGGGGGCCCGAGGCCGCGCGATCTTTGTAACCCCAGATGTAATAGATTTTATTCCTCCCAACCCCAAGGGTAAAGGCCCTCTTACCACTCCTGTGGAAGTAGCCGGAAGGGGATTAAGGCAGGCTTCCTGGAGTCACCTCAGGAGTTGGGGTCAGCGGACATAAGGCGAATGGGCATGGGGTGACCTCTCACCCTAGCCGAGAGGCGCCCTCACGGAGGTCCCGACAAGGATGCGCTGCTACTAGGCAATTGAGATCAGGCCGGATACCGAAGAAATAAGACACACCCAGCGCTAGGTGGACTTAAGCAGCAAAGACCTTTATTTCCATAAAACAATAACTTATATAGAGTAACCAAGGGGAGGAGAGAGGGTGGAACTAAGGAGGAGCAAGGGCAGGATAGGGTGGATGCTAATTAGGGGGCTCAGGTGAGTGGACCGGCCCTGTCAGTGGGCGGGCAGCCTGCCAGGGCAGACTGCTCCTGGTCCCCACCTTTGGGGCTCCGGCCCCCTCCCCTGGGCTTCCAGAACCCTCTGGAAGGCCCTGGCACCTGCTCAGTCAGGCCAACAGGCCAACAGGCCTGACTGAGCATGCACAGGCCCAAGAGGTCACCCAGGGGGCATCCAACCCCCCCTGTACAAGTGTCGTCTGAGCATGCCCTGTAGCAGGGTCGTGAAAAGGGCACCATTACTTCTAATGGCAGTTATTCTTCCCCTTTCATGATTCCCTACATCAAAGTATTTCTGTATGATTGGGAGGATATTTTCCATTTAGTGAAATAAAAATATCTGTGAAACAGAATAAAACTTTCAAATCAATACAGATTTTTGAGATACTAATGATGGTAAACCACTTAATGATGTTAATATTTATAATAAATTAAATTCTTTTCTAGAAATTATTAATAAATTTAGTTGACTTTAGATGCATCCCATTTACCAAACTGATGAATAATATTCAAATGAACTATTAGGCACAAATCACATGCTAGCTATTAACTCAGTTCACTTAATAATCACTGCTGATAACATTTCAAATAAAAAAATTTAAAAAATCATATTAGCAGAAAAGTAGAAAATAAAATTTGAAAACATAAGTTACTGAATGAACATCAAGAGATGCTAAAATCTGATAAAAACTTGCAGAGTTCACAATCACTTGCATAATCATATGTATAAAGTACACTTGACTAATATGTCCAGATAAATCACCTTTTTTTTTGTAGTACTTATACTTGTAAAGATTTGAGGCAGGGTGGGAGAGGGGAAGAAGACACATGATCATTTCAGTTTCTCATTTTCTGTGTTCTTATTACTATAGGAAGTTCCTCTAGTTTTCATTTTTTAATCAACCCAGATCCAAGTCTTTGGACATGCTTGTGAATATTATAATATGTGCGTGAGCTTGGAAATTAAGTTCTTACATTACATGCATAACATTAAGTTATCTGTCACCATATGAAAATTATTTCAGAAGGTCCTGCAACCCATAAGACACTCATAGCTTTTGTTAGAACTTACTATGAATGCTTTGCTGCTCCTATTACTAAAATGTAGTTGATTTGAAAGAGATAAATATTATTATCTTTCCTTAGTAACTCAATGACATCTGTGCATATACACGTGTTTTCTAAAAGCCACTAGGGATTTGGCCTTAAATGTTACTCTCTGATCTACAGTTAGTAACTATTTTCTAGGGTTTTATTTCTGTTTTCATATGTATGAGTGCAGACGCATGTAATTAAGTGAAAGAATGCTTTTGCACCAAATTCTCATAAATAATCCCTTTCAATTCTTCAGTCTTCTGACTATAATGAACAACTCACAATGGGGAACAAGTCTGAATAAATATCAGAATTTCCAGCAATTCACAGGTTCAATGAGCACTGTGAATCCTGAGTTATTTTCTCCATGCTTTTATTATTTTCTTTGAAGTACATCAAGTTGAGTGATTTTTCTTTCTGGCACATACACAATTGTGACCACATTAATTATGCCAGTCAGTCACAGAATCTTATAAATTTTCCCTAATAATGAAGAATAAGGTGCTGGCTTAAGATGCGTCTCTTTTTGCTAAATTATTCAATTATTTAAAAGAGGTGGGGAGGAAATGCAGTTTTGAATCACATTATTCCCATTAAATGAAATGTTAATTTTCATTAGATACTCTTGAATTTAGATCATAGCAAGAACCAGACAGTGATTATTTTCCAAGTTAACACTTTTTAAGTTTTCATCTCTTAATGTTGAGTTCTACAGTTGTTTAAAGCATGCTGTTTTGAATACAATTAACCATTGCAGAAGAGGATATTAGCTGCAATTTCTATTTAAAATACAATGACACTTGTGCTAATTTAAAATCACCAGAGGAAGGATCATATCATCATGAAATCACATAAATACAGTGCTCAGACTGGAAGATCCATGGAATCTGTATAACCTTCCCAATCTGGCAGGGAGCTATTCTCTTACTGTTGTATAAACCATCTCAAAATAATTTTAATCTGACATCTAACAATTTCTCCGGTCAAGTCCAGATCTATAGAAAGCACCTTCTTTACTTGTTTACATACTTACTTGCTTTAATTTACATTTATCTTAATATATATAAATCAAAGCGCATATTTCCACTGTGTGGAGAACCAGGCAGGACAACTTTTCAGCCTTTCCCACAATAAGAATAAATGACGATAAACGTAAGAGTTCTTCACCTATAATTGTCATCCTTTTTTTCTGACAATAGCAGTTGTGAATCACTCAAGGATCTAACTCTATGCAGGAACGATAATTCAAGTGATAGTTTGCAGGGAGCAAGAACTGTGTATATACAGGTCTAATTGCTGAAGATATGTTACTAGTATGAGAGAAAATAAGAAGTAACCTATTAACGACTACCAGAAAACCTGAAAACTTACATCTTCTTTTTTTTTTCACATAGAGATTAATTTTGCTTGCAGAAGACATACTCCAAAATAAAAATAATGTCTGCTCAGTCAAATATGTATCTCTAGAATACTTATATTACTTACTTATATACGTGGATATATTACAGAACATTCAGCTTTGGCTTTGTGCTTTAATTTGCTGAAATATATCCAAAATGTATGTGTTTAAACATTTTAGCACTTCTCCTTCCAATTAACATCGTAAAAGAAAGCAAAGACAAAAAAAAAAATCCTGTTCCTACAGAAGACAAAAGTTATCCATGCATAAAAATTTCACTACTATCCATTTTCAGATACTACTATTTTTTTTGGTTGGTTGGATTCTGGTTTTTTTTGTTTGTTTGTTTGTTTGTTTTCTTTGAATGGATTCAGGATAATGTAATTCATGGGAGAATGAAAAAAAGACAGGAAAAATTGTGAATCCTTCCTCTCTTACTTTTTAAAAAAAGTGTTTTTTTTCTGACTGCTTTGAGATTTAAAAGCAGTTTGGACAATGCGTTTTCAAGCAATCCAAAGATAGGCACTACAATCCAGAAGCACATCCAGAGAATAGAGAAATTACTCAGACAAAACCTTAATTATTGATTGAAGGATAATAAGCCAATAGTTCAACACCAAAGATTTCTTCAGGGTCATTCCAAAACTTGCTATGAAAACTGCCCCAATTATAAATTATAAATTTGCGCCAAAGCAGACAAATTCAGAATGACAAGATAATAGAAATTTTAGTTTGATTGGTTTCCAAATGGAGAAAGGTCTTTTATTAAATCAAAAGGCAAGGTGAATCAATATGGTAAGAGGCCACCAAATTTTATTATACTCCAAAAGGCAGGCTAGAACGCTTGTAGTCATGGAGTCTCCAACAAATGAAGCATTTGGGACAAAGTAAATATGTTTCAATGAAAGTCAAGAGACTTTTATGCTTTCTTAGATTGGAAGGCTCAAGCCATAGAACTGTTGCTAAAATATTATTATATCATTTTTACCTTCTAAAATAAGCCAGCAGAACCCAGATAAAAAAGGTAATGTAATAAAGTACAAAGTTGAAATATGTATCTACCAAATCCTCATCCACAGTTCCATCTCCAAGATGACCAAAAGTATCAGTGATCATCCTGCTGTTAATGGGCTGTATATTTTCTTCCAGCTATTAATGGATTTCACTCCACCCTAAAGATAAAACAGCAGAATCTTTTACTTTCTTGAGACTGTTTTTTCATGATTTTTGTAAAATTTACTTGTTATTCTGTATCATTTTTCTTCATTTATTTTCCTTTGCCTAAAGAGGGAAAAATATTTTCTCTGTATCAGGTCATTAAAGTAATGTAGACTCACTCTCAGATTTTTATTACTCCCATCAGCTGGTGGTCAGAAATGAAGGCAAAAATACATTGCTGGTTTAGCTGATGCTCTGGCAGTGGTTAATCAAGTATGTATGAATTAATTGCTTTCTGTTAAATGCCCTATTAAATGTAAGTACATTTACAGAGGTTTTAACTGATACTTTCTTGTCTCCAAAACAGAATAAATGTAGCAATCTTTAAATACTTTCATTCAGTTTTAATAAAGGGAGTCAAATTTCTGGCTGGAAGGAAGGCTAACTCCTTTTCACGGGAAATTCAAGAACATTTTCCTTCCTTGGACCATAAAATCCAGGTCTTCTATTTCATATGTATATAGGAGTTCCTTGAAAATCTTAATGATAAAAGGTTCGTTTTTTCTCAGATTCAGCTACATAAAAGTTTGGACGTGCCTCACTTGACCTATTTAAAAGTAGATCATGAAAATCTCAAAATAAGAACATTTCTCAAAAAGAAACAACAACAAGAGGTTACCAAAAAATATCCTGGAAGGATTGGTAAACTGTATTAGTGCTTTTAAATATAAGTAATAGCCACTCCTCATTTTCCAGGGTAGTCTCAGCAAAGCTAGGTACTCTCCCAGGCATTACTGATAGTTGTTGGAGGCACTGATGCTAGTTACCATAGCCACCAGCACTGGGCTAGACTGGTGTCATAGTTTAAAGCACTTTTGACCTAGTCTAGCTGGGAGTCCGGAATGACATGAGGTCAGGAATAGTGGAAGGAGCCCCAAATCACCTGTCTACACCACATAACTAAGATAAAGGATGTGAATAGAGAATTTTCTACAGCCTGTGTGAATGCACAATTTTAAGGAAATAGTTGGGCTTCTGGAACTACTGAGAACTTTTTATAATTACTTAAAACTTTAGAATATTTAGACTTACTTAGACACATTAGGTGATACAAAATTTAACAATCTTGAACACTTCCAAATCTCCATTTTCCCACCACACACACACAGACATACATGTACCTACTCTCTGCGCTTTTTGCCAGCATCTTTCACTGCTACATTCCAGTGATCAGTTGATGACTTTTAAAAACTGTAGAGTTTTTTAAATTTAATTTTCAGACTGTCCCATATTCAATTAAAGCAACTATCTTAGACATATTGTTTTGATTAAGTGTAGCAGGTACAATTAAAAAAAAATTGAAGTCCAGCATCTTCCAAACATCCTCCTCATTTTATCTTGTCTTTCTATCCCTTCTAATTTGGTAAGTATTCCAATGCTATAAATATCCACTGTACTACCATGGGAACTCTTTATTTCCCTCACTTCCATGCATTTGGAGAAAACAGTCTTTTGCCATGGGTCCAATGTTTTTTTTTTTTTGGAACTGCAGCTAGCAATTCAAGCAATATAAACTCACAAATTTGGGGGTATGAGATTTGTGCTAGGGCTCTTCTAATTAGTGGGAAAACAACTGTGTTGTTCTAGGAGACTTTTATGGCTGTGATGATTTTCCATGTCTTCTCATGTTCACATCTGTATGATTGCCTAGGGCAATCTTAACATTTTAAGTTGTTGTTTCTCTGCACCACAACTTGATAGTTCTGTCTTGGCAAAAAAAGATGAATATATAACTAAAAAGTCAATAACAGTAGTTCATAATTTGCAGAATACAGATAAATATATTAAAAATGGGCAGGGATCCTAACAGACATACAAAAATTCCATCGTTGAAGCTATTTCATGAACAATTCTGTTTAGGATGGTTTTTTTTACCCTTGCAAGTTGTCTAATGAAGTTACTGTTAACTACTTTATGTAATAATTTATAACATACTAGAAATTTTAAACTTTTTTCTTACAAAAATTGTTTTAGGAGATGTTCTCAGTGAGCTTTTAGTCAGAAAACCTAAACTCCAAAAGGCTGAATCATCACTTGATGAAAAGTAAGCAGAATTCTATTGACTGATCAGATTTTTTTAAAATTCATTTGTTTCATTCATTTCCTTTTCTTTCCTTGTTTCTTGATTTCTATCACCTTTGCAAACTGTGACTTGAGTTTACAATGAGACTTCTTTTTTCCACTTTTGGACTCCTCAGTACAAGAAAGACATGGACTTATTGGAAGAAGTTCAGTGGAGATCTACAAGGATTATTAAAGGACTGGAGCATTTCTTATGCAGGTAGGGGCTTCAGCCCGGAGAAGACAAAGCTCATGGAGGTGCTTATCAACTGTTTACAAGCATCTGGGGTGTAAAGAGGATGAGGTCAAACTCTTCTCTGGGGTGCCCCCTTGGGAGGATAAAAAGCAATTGACATAAACTGAAATACAAGAAATTCTGTGTGAACATGCGAACGTAATGAAAATATTTTTTCATTGTGAGAGTGATTGAACACTGGCACAGTTTGCCCAGAAGTCTTCATCTGGGAGATGCTCAAAGCTGACTAGACTAGACGTCTGGGGCCATTTGCTCTACTCAGAGCAGACAAATGGCAGAGGTCCATTCCAAATACAACTGGTCCGTGAGTCAGACTTCTCATTTGCTGCATGCAGTTCTAGAGGTTTGAATTAAATCATTGGTCAGTCTGACCAGCTTCAACACAGTCTTTGCACAGCTAAACAGACTTGTAAAACTGCTCACTCCAATTATACTTTTAATTGTGTTAATTTCATTCCATTTTTACTGGTTAAATGATGAGCATGTGCTCTGATGTTAGGAGTCAGTCATTTAATATCTCTTCCTGTCTTTGTCTCATTACTCTATAGCATCAGTTATTCACTTATTTCTTTACATAAATGTGTTCAAACTGCTATCACCCTTCTCCCTATACTCATTCACGAATGCCAATGTAATAACATGGGATAAGATGTTAATATGGATTCACTTGTCATTACTGACAACTCTAATTGCTTGTCCCACAACTTCTCAACAATCTAGTATTAAATTAAATAGATTTGGTATGAGATTCTGAAGTTTTATCAGCTTCTGTGTCTCTGGTAAGACTCAGACATATGTATGATACCACTCCAGCTGTGCCAATTTATGAAAAGTGTCTGGTCCACTAAAGTCTCTAAATGGAGCCATAATCTCACCAGCCTGGCAGACAAGTTAAAACACAAAACACATCTGATATGATTTATGTAAATGGTATTGAAGTTTTTCACCAGAATAACTCCACCAAGGGAGCATGGTATGTTTTTAATCAAAGTTTATTCCCGTTTCTTACTAAATAGAAGAAAACAGTAGGACCCGTACAAAGAATAATTAGGTAAAAAAAGGAAAGAACTTTTTAAATGAACTCTCTACCCTGAGGACAGGAAGAAAAGTTTGGTAGGGGATTATGCAAAGTATATAATTTTAAGCTGGCAAATAGATTTATGGATAAGGATCTTTTCTTGATAATTTATTGGAGCTAGAATGCTTCTAGGCAAGAACAACTACAGAAGTATTAAACTGAAATGAGTCAGCCTTTTTCCAAGCCTTGATGTCAATGAAATGTGAATGTTCAGCAAGTGACAAATTCCTGGCTTTTGTGTTTTTAAAGCAATTCGGGCAAAAGTGCTGAGTATTTTTATTATAATGCTTTTAGCAGCATTCTGCAGTTTTATTAGTTCACTGTCAATTGTTTAAACTGAGATAGGGAGCTAGTGAAGGAAAGATGTTTGGTGATCTTGCCAAAAATAAAATCCCAAAATATGAATGGAAGCAAGATAAGTAGAGCATGAATGATATAAGGCAATAAATGCTAAGGTCAGTAGTTTCTGATGTTTCATTTAGGGCAAAAGGATCATATTTCTAAGAGACTGGAGTTCATTTAATTTCATAAGCATTGCCAGCATATTCATCATTAAGGGTTGCATCCATAGGTAAACTTTTAGATTTTGTACACTAGGTCCATGTAAATGTATATTCAGTTAGAATGTAAGAATCATATTCTGATTCTTTCAGCTTTTAGCAATATAAGCTTATATTTGTATTTTATTTTTGTCAAATTCTGTTGCATACATCTAACCATTTTTATGATTGTTTAGTTTTGGTTTTCACTTTCGTCCATATAAACTGGCCCTGCTAACACGATATCTGTAAGGGCATTAATAGATTTGAAGGGGATTTAATATCAGCTTTTTCAGGGAGCAGAAACCCAATAAAGGATTGAAAATGATGGTGTAGCCCATGAGAGACGGATCAAATAAGAAGAGGAAAAAAGGCCCCCTTGGTACATGGAATCTAATTCACAGAAAAAAAGTCAAGAACTGATTAAAGGTCATCTGAGAAGAGAACATAGGATTGAACAATTTATCAAAGGCTACCTTTTTCATGTAACCTAAGCTTCCAGATGGGAAATTAGAAAGTTCAGTGTAGAAGAAATTGTGCTTTTCTGTTATTGAAAGGAAAGGAACATACAGGTCAAGCATGGCAGGAACCTGTATTCAGAATATCACTTCAGCCAATGCATGAATAACAATGCAGGATTGACATTCCTGCGGCCAGTGATGCAGCTGAGAATTTTGACCCACCTTTTTTATATTTTTCCCCAAGTACCAAGCCTTCCTTCCCAGATGATAATCTATGGCTGAAAAAAGAAGTTATTGATGTATTATGGAGTATGTCTTTCCTGAACCAGAACTACTAGGAGAATCTTGTCCGACACTATTGCACATGAACCTATTTCATGAGTAATTTCTGCTAGTGCTTCTTTCCAAGTACTACAGAAAGAATTTTCTTTTCACTTGAAATCCATTACGAGAGGAAACCACCATGCATTTGGGAACCTTCTTTCAAGATATGTCATCATTGCAGAATGTGTGCAGTGACAGCAAAAGTAGGCATGTTACTTCTTTGTGATTTTCCATTCAGTATCTAACTGATAGGAATTAAAATGTAGACAAAGTATAATTTCCTGCTCAGGACACATTTCTAAGTCTTTAGAAGTAATTTTCCTGCAGTGCAACCTATCTCAGCCTGCCCTCCCCCCAAAACATTTCAAAGAAAATAACAGTTCTGCAAATATATTCTGCAAAAACATCTAAGGCACAAAGAATAACTTGGATATAAAATATTCAACACAAGTTGAGGCACTTCAAAATGTCTCACAACCCTGGAAATGCAGATTTGAAGAAGCCTACTGATACTGTACAGGTACTCACCCATATTTCAACAAAGTTATTACGCTTCAGTGAAGATGTGCATCCACTTGTAACAGCATAAAAATTTGAACATCAGTATAATAATGATTAAACTGAAGCATGTTTCAAGATGTTTCCTTTCAATACTTTTGATTTTGTGTATAATTCTGAGGACAAATTATGAATTGTAGTGCCGTCTTAAGCTGCAGTAAACACCAGTATTTATTTCACACACATTTCTACAGTTGCATTATTATATCTATTGTTTGTAAATGAATTGCAGAGTTCCAAGGCACTATTTGTCATCAATCATTTGTGCATATTTGTGCGTATTTGGGGATGGTGTGGAGCCACCGGCCCTGATCCATGGACGCGGAATCTCGGAAATCCGCACCCATGAATCTGTAAAGGTGCATTATCGAGACCCGAAGACTGGTCAATGGCAAGGACCAGCCGAAGTCTTGTCTTTTGGAAGAGGCCATATTTGTGTTTTAACTCCCACAGGGCCGCTTTGGATTCCTGCGAGATGGACGCGGCCGGCGCTTCCAAAGAACGATGCCTCGGGAGGACGGGGACCTGCAGAGGACGATGCTGTCCCATTGTCGGTATTATTTGGATCCTTTTGACTTTAACGTTCAGGGTCTCGTGGGGCCAACCGTTTATTCATGAAATCAATGAAAGACCAAATATGTGGCTCAGGTGGGCGGATGCAGTAAATCAGAGTTCGTTCTGCTTGGGATTGCAAAGCGCTTCCGCCCCATTCCGCACCTGTTTAATTGGCGTTCCTTTCTGAGACCTTGGTAGCTGGAGCGGCTATGTAGATATACAAATGCCACTGGTTACCTATTTCCGGCCACCCTCAATTTCTCCTACACTTGCCCAAGGAGCTCCACTCTCAAAACCGAAGCGGGGAAAGAGAGCCACTAACATGACCTATTATTCATAAAAAACATTAAGAAGAGGGGCTGGCCATATATTTACGGAGGTAGCCACTGCGTTGGCCATACAGGTATTGAATAGAAGTTTGTTATCGCCTCCAAAGAGGCTACAGATGAGAGGATCATTACCCGGCCAAGGAAGCTGTATTTACTTTAGGGCTCCAACCAATGCTTTAAGAAGGTCTGAAACGTCTGGAGAAATACCATGGGTTGGGATAACGCTGTCTTACGAAGAAAGAGGATATTGCAACGGACTAGACATGGTTAGATATAATGTTTCGGAACTAATGAAAGTGCCATTGGTTCAAAGTGGAATATCAGATTTGGCACTTCCACCAGGGCTATTCCTGATTTGCGGCAATAACGTGTGGCAGGGGGTCCCTGCATTTTTTAAAGGAGGGCCCTGCTATATTGGAAAATTGCTGTTGTTCACGCCATCGATGACAGACTTGAAGAACTGGACAAGTCTGCACGGACGACGACGCCGGGAAATAGCAGTGACCGAGTTTTCACCGGACTGTGACTCAAATGTTTCCCTATATGGGAAAATGAAGAATGTCCTTATGAGTCTCTTCCTCCCAAGTTTCTCTTTAATGGGAGCACATGCCAATTTACGATCACTTGCCTGCTGGGCTCGTAAAGAGCTCAATATTACATCTAGCATTATATCAGACCTTTTAGAGGACCAGGAAGGTCTAAGAAAAGCGGTTCTTCAGAACCGAGCCACTCTAGACTTCCTTCTTCTTGCACACGGCCACAGCTGTGAAGAGTGGGAAGGTCTATGTTGTCTAAACCTTTCCGATCATAGTTCATCCATTCATAAACAACTTAAGCGTCTTAGAGATGCTTTTAACAACATAACTATTGACAATGGAGGTCTGGATAAATGGCTAAACGGGCTTGGGCTAACAGGATGGTGGAGAGACCTTATAAAACAACTGGGACAGTTTTTGTTAGTTATAATTGTAATGGTAATCGTGTTAAACTGTATTTGTCGGGTGGGCTCTTGCGACGCTGCTTTTCCCGCACTCCGAAGCGGACCGTACCAGGAGCTCATGCAGTGCAAATCAGCAGTTTGATGCAATTATAAGTTTTAGAGTCTTCTGTTTAAAGAAAGTAGTAACGTTACATTTAAGTATATTTTTCCGTTGGAGTTAGAACTTCGGCAGATCTAGCCCGTTGGCAAGTTTATAACCATTACGCCTTCCATGCCTCCCAATACTTCTGGGAAGTTGTTGTAACCGTTGCACCAGGTGCCGGGTCACATTGTTACCCTGTTGTTATGTTACTCTGTTATTACTTGTTACTGTTGCTCGTTGTAAGTTAATGTTCTACCTTTTCCTTCCTTTTTGAAAAAAAAAGGGGGGAGATGTGGGAGTACAGAAAGACAGGCCTAAGAACACCTGCGGCTGCGCAGAAGGGGCATTCGTGTCCTCTCTGCGACCCTGGAGCCAGCTTATGGCCTTTCTGTAACCCCTGGGCCTGCACAGGCTCAGTTGGGGAGTGTACAGGGGAGTAAATCTGCCCCCTGTGCGACCCCTGAATCGGAGCGTGCTCTGTCAGGCTGGCAGGCCTGACTGAGCAACTCATCTCACCCTAGGCGAAGGCTCCAGAAGCCTGGTGGTAGGAGCCGGAGTCCCTGGAGGTGGGGGCCGGAGCGATCTGCCCAGCCAGCTGACCGCCCCCCCTACAGGGACTCCGCCAATCACCAGAGGGAACAAATTAGAATACCACCAGTCTTGTCTCCTGCTTCTCCTTCCCTCCTCCTCCTTTCTACCCTATATAATTTCATGTTTTGCCACAATAAAGTTGGCAGCCGACCCTTACTCCTGTGGAGCGGTTTCTTTGTCGGTCGTCCATCGGGGGACACGCCCCTACGAGCCTAGTCCTGACAGCTATTTCCTATCTGAGGGATATCCCGGAGCGGTATACATCGATAGCCGGAACTCCTTCCTCGGCTGGACCCCAGGACCGGTAAGGGGGGAGCCTCAGACCCCTACCGGGAGGGAAGGGCTTAGGTAGTGGAACGCCAGAGGGGGATAAAGATCACGCGGCAGGTGGCGGCGCGTCGAAGCTGCAAGGCCTCAGAGAGAAAGGGTGGCCTCACAATAAGGGGAGAGTGGTGAATATCTCATATCTGGATTTCAGCAAGGCATTTGACACTGTGTCTCACAGCATCCTCTTGGGCAAGCTCCAGAAGTTTGGGTCAAATGAGTGGACACTGAGGTGGTTTACCAATCGTCTGGATGGGAGAGCCTAGAGGGTGGTGATCAGTGGTGCACAGTCTAGTAGGGGGCCTGTGGTTAGCGGTGTCCTCCAGGGGTCAGTCCTTGGTCCAGTGCTGTTCAGTTTATTCATCAATGACCTGGATGAAGGCACAGAGTACTTCCTCAACAAGTTTGCTGATGATACCAAACTGGGAGGAGTATCCAATACCCCAGAGCGTGTTGCTGCCATCCAGAGGGACCTGGGCAGACTGGACAACTGGCTGGTGAGAGACTTTATGAAATTCAAGAAGGCCAAGTGTAAGGTCCTGCACCTAGGGAGGAATAACCCCAGACACCACTAAAGGCTGGGGACTAACCTTCTGGAGAGCAGCTCTGCAGGGAAGGACCTGGGTGTCATGGTGGACAACAAGCTGACCATGAAGCAGCAGTGTGCCCTCATGGCCAAGAAGGCCAATGGGATCCTGCCTGGGGTGCATTAAGAGGAGCGTCTCCAGCAGATTGAGAAGGGTGATCCTGCCCCTCTACTCAGCCCTGGTGAGGCCACATCTGGAGTATTGTGTCCAGTTCAGGACCCCACAATACAAGAGGTATGTAGAGCTGCTGGAGACAGTCCAGCACAGGGCTACTAGGGTGATCAGGGGCCTGGAACATCTGCCCTATGAGGAGGAGCTGAGGGAGCTGGGCCAGCTGAGCCTGGAGAAGAGAAGGTTGAGAAGGAAACTTATCAGTATCTATAAGTACCTTAAGGGAGGCAGTGAGGAGGATGGGGCTGGCCTCTTTTTGGAGGTGGCCACTGACAGAACTAGAGGTAGTGGACACAAATTGAAACACCAAAAGTTCCAGTGGAACTTAAGGAAAAAAAATTTAACAGTGAGAGTGACAGAGTCCTGGAACAGGTTGCCCAGAGAGGTTGTGGAATCTCCCTCTCTGGAGGTCTTGAAAACCTGCTTGGATGTAATGTTGTGCCACGTGCTCCAGGTGGCCCTGTGTGTGCAGAGGGGTGGGACTAGATGATCTCTAGAGGTGTTATCCAAGCTTAACGATTCTATGATTCTATGAAACACAGAATGTTTCAGAGACTGATTTTGCTTGTTTTTATGGAAACACCAAAACTAAATAAGATAAAAATAAGGAACAATTAACGTAAAAATAACAGAAGAAAGCAGTCAAGATGCAAAAAAAAAAAAAAAAAAAAAAAAAAGAAAAAAAAAAAAAAAAAAAAAAAAAAAAAAANAAAAAGAAAAAAAAGAAAGAGAGAGAGGGAGAAAATATTCTTGAATACAGCCAGTTTAACTATCATACAGTAATAAAAGAGCATAACATCAGGGAACAATAACTGCACTAGCTTCATTTGTCATGTTAATATTTTCTCTTTAAAAAAGAGAAAGCTGATTAGTTAAAGTAAGTAAGTATCTCTGTGAATATGAGCTACTGGGGCAAAGTTCTACAGTCATATTGGAGAAATACCTTTTGCCTATGATCAACTACTCAAAAGAGTACTCTATAAAATAGTATGGAACAAGACATCTGCAAATACATATTGATATAGGAGACTTTAGCTTTTTTCTTTTTGCCAGGTATTTGCTTCTTCTAATTCCTGCAAAGCAAAACTTGAGTAAAAAAATCAAGCACATTTATAATTCCTAAGAATTTCAAGCATTTACTGAATTTGCAAAACTAATGTTCTTATTGAATACACTCAATCTCCTCTAACACGAACATTTAATTATTAAAAATACTCAGAGGAGGAAAGTACACTTCTAAAAAAATGTTTTCAAGTATTTTGTTCCTTAATAGTGCTACTAACATGAAATTAAACCAATACTGAGTTTAATTTATATTTTAAACCAGAGTTTAATTTATATCATGGAAATTTGAAATGAGAGGAAAGAGAAATGAAAATAAACAAAGAGAAAAAAACTAATCATCGATCTTCCTGTATATATATATATGGACATATAGGACATATGGACATATCCTCTATATGGCTATGGACATATACATATACTTCTTTATATGTCTATGGAACAGAAACCATAATGATACTCCTATATTTAAAAATGATTATGCTTAACATTCAGAAACAACAGGATAAGTAAGGAATGTGAACATAGCTAGAAATCCTGAGGTAGTCTATTTCAATGTTTTTAATTGTATTTTGTATAGAATATTTAAAAGCTGATTTTAAATTCTATTCTTTAAAATCAGTGCTTTGACATTAAAAAAAATAAGAACATGATTTTCACTAACATTCTAATCTTTTATTTTAGCTCATTAATTACTTTTAGCTTGATCAAAAATGTGCCTGGTCAAAAAATGATTATGAAGCCAAGTGGTAGCTACTTTTTTCCTGCTAATTGTTTTTCATCATCTGCAGAGAATAACAACAACAAAAATCCCATACTGCCTAAATCCTATAACTGTACCTTCCAAAAGTTTTCGATCAAGATACTGTTATATACCTTTGTTACCATATTTTTAATTCGAAATGGTTCAGTTAACAGTTACTGACCACTCTATCATGTCTACAGCTTGGATATTACTACTCAGAATAAGAACATCACTCTGAAAACAAAAACAACATTCTAGATGCTTACTATTCAGTTTTCATACCAGAGCCAATTAATTTCTATATAGCAGACAATCAAAGGTTAAATGGCAGTGAATAAATAGTAGTTGACATATCACAAATTTATTTGCAATCACTCTTCATTAAAAAGACAACAGTGATAAGACATCTTGTCTTCGGCATCCACATACTCGCACACAAACAAGTTCACACATCATTTGGCTTCAAGAGCCAACAATTTACCAGTGTTACCCAACTGTGCAGTCAGCCCACCACTGATGCTTATATGACTGCTACTCATGTGAGATAAATTCAAGAAATTAACTTCTGCATACAGAACAGCTGAAGGAGTACCAGTTCAGAATGCCTCTAGTTTCATTAAAAATAAAACAACAACAACAACAACAAAGTAAAAATAAAATAAAATAAAATAAAATAAAATAAAATAAAATAAAATAAAATAAAATAAAATAAAATAAAACACACACACAACTTTGTTGCTCTGGCCTGCAGAAAGTGCATTGAGAAGTTAGTTAGGGCAATGCTTTTCAATTGACCTGTCTCCTTAAAAGTATGTGTTCTTCATGAACATGGTGTAAAAACTTTCAGATTTATAATGATGTGTGACTATTGTGTAAAACTGCATTGTGAAATGTGTTTTTTTCATCTCTGGCTCCCAGAGCACTGCAGCTCTTTCCCCTAGCAGGGGAAATCTTTAGTGATCCCTATATTTTCTCCATCAACCATGGAAACTGTACCCTGTACCGAGACTTTAGACAGTAAGACAGAGCAACCCACCTCCAGAGCACAGGAACCAATGAAGACTCTCCTTCTCTTCTTACACGGCATCTGCTTTATTTTCATGGCCACCTTAACTTGCGTGACTGTTGGGACAGTCACAGTAGTATTGACCTAAAATACCTTGCACAGCTGTGAGGGTGGCAGCGTGGCCAGGTGAAGGAGGTGTACCTGCAAGGCCATGGAGCTCTTGGTCTCATGGGGTGACTCTATTCTGAGGCAACCAGACTTTGGCACAGATACTGAATGCGGCAGGGTGGCAACCTGAAGGGTGTTGCGAACCAGAGGGTTTTGGCGTGTCAGCTCCAAGGGGCATTTGGCTGTATTTTCTATTGGAACAAAAAAAAAGTCAAATAAACATCAGAAGAATAAATTTTTAATTATTTGAAAGATTTATCATGCAGGCATAGTTTCAGCTTTTTTTTTCTTAAAGGTTGTGAACTTAAAAGTTGAAGCCTTCCAAATTAATATGTTTGGTCTCTATTTCTTACCTGTTTTATCATGGAATTTGTGATTGCTTTGGGAGTGTTTGAAGATTACTAGCAATCAGCATAGCATAAAAAAATAGAGCTATTTAAGACAAAAGATCTCTACCCTGCAAAGCTATAGGGTAAATATATATAGAGAGCTACAGCTTCTCATTTTAATTATTTATTCTTCACATTAATGATACTGTGATTGAGTTAGAATTATAGACACAATTGTAATAAACATTAGTGTACTTGTAACACAGGAGTTTGAAGAAGAGTGGTAAGATGAGATTTCGATGCATAAATACAACATACCCTTGGAAGATCTGGAAAGAGTAAGTTTTTTAGAAGCTGGGGGAAGATGATAGTCATTTAAAAGTAAAAGTAAGTTTTTTGGGGTTTTGTTTCTTTTTTAACCTCATAAATATGCCACATGATGAGGAAGAACACAGAAAAATGAAGTAGTATGTTTTCCTCCAGTCCTGGGCTCACCATAATTTAATAAGTCTGATTTAAGGTGAAATCTTTCCATCATTGTTTCTTTCAAGGAAGATACTCATTTTCTATGCTTTAAGATAATTTTATTTCATTTTAGAAGTCAGAATCATTTTTACTTTTAATTTTGGCTTCTTCACCTATTATATTACCTGAAATTATTTTCTAATGTCTATGCACAAGATATTAATATTACTAACATATGACGTCGACAAATCTGAAAGTGTTTTTCGAGACATAAGTGAAGATGATACCAAGAACTACTGTTCTTGTTACTATTTCAAATTTAGTAAACTTGATGGTTAACACATATTATCTACCTTTAAGTCTGAAAATTAGTTCTCAGCAGGAAAGGTCAAAATCATAGAATCATAGAATGCC
>VWPW01020172.1:0-37268 GCA_013389825.1 Crypturellus undulatus
TGCAACTTGATGACATGGGAAAGGCCTGGCAGTTTTCCCCCATCAAACTGTTTGCAGCTCCCTTTGCAGAGCCCCCAGACTGCAGTACCACAGTGTCACCTTCTCCAGACCTGGAGCTCTCCAGTAATCCCACTTTTCCTTGCTGCCCACCACCCCAGGAACACTTTCCCTTGGAAAGCACGGAAGGAAAGGCTTGAGCTACCCCTGCCCAGCATCGCCATCTGTGAAGCCACCCACGCAGGCATGTGCACGGATGCGTGGTACCCCATTAGGAGAGAGCTGAAGCCTCTATTTCCATGGCCACCTCTTGGTGTCTGCGTGTTCCTACGTGAACATATGGTGCTCCGGGTTTGGAAAGATGAGCTCTGTGTGCTGCAGGCTTGTACGAGAGCTCCCTGTGCCTCCCAGGCAGCTCTGTTACTCTTTTGCCTTCATTCCAGCCCATGTTGCAATAAGGCTGAAGAAGCAGGACAGCCCACTGTTGTCTTTTCTACTGCTCTCAGCGTTATACAAAGAGCTGCCAACTTGGGCAGGGAGCAAGGGAGGCAGGAAAATGAAAGTCTCCTCATCTGGAACAGCTTTTGTCACCCTTTGAGGGTAAGCTAGAGGATCCCCAGGTCTCTGAGTAACCAGCACAGAAGCCCATGATGTTCTTTGACAAAGTGAGTTTAAATTGGCTGCAGCTTAATTGCTATTAAAATCCCTATTTTGCTCATTTCCAGACCTCTGGCACATGCAGATGTGCTGGGCTGGTCGCAAACCACCTCCTGGCATTACACAATCTGCACACCACGGGCTGAGAAACGCTGAGCAGCATCACTTGCCTTCTTGGGGCTGCCCCTCTGTGTGTTCTGTCGTCTGTGCTGTGCCCAGCTGGAGGAGATCCCTGTCCTGACTTGTCCTTGTCAGTGACAGAAATGAGTGTTGCATGTGTATGGCTCTATTTTTTATGGAAATGCCTTAGTCCTGGGGTTGGAGGGAGCAGACTTCCCAAAATCTTAGGGGTATTGAACCCTTTCAGGCTCAATCTAAATTGAAACAGGCTCATTTATGCAGCAGAGCTGCTGCTCCAGAGCGGGGTGGTGTGAAAGGGGATTCTGGCAAGTTTGGGGCTAAGGCAAGATGTTGGCCAGAGTGAGATGATCAAAGAGGATTATGTGCTGCTGCTCAGCAATCAGGGGTGCAGGGAAATGGATTTTATAAATTAATGGGTCTTATAAATCAACACAACTATACCAAGGGTGCACCAAACTCATACTATCTCACACCCTAACAGAGATGACCTTGGAATCCTCCAAGTCAGGTCTGCAGGCACAAACCACCCCTNCTCCAGAGCAAGCTGTGAGTGAGCGGTGTGATTAAAAGGGGATTCTGGCAAGTTTGGGGCTAAGGCAAGATGTTGGCCAGAATGAGATGATCAAAGAGGATTATGTGCTGCTGCTCAGCAATCAGGGGTGCAGGGAAATGGATTTTATAAATTAATGGGTCTTATAAATCAACACAACTATACCAAGGGTGCACCAAACTCATACTATCTCACACCCTAACAGAGATGACCTTGGAATCCTCCAAGTCAGGTCTGCAGGCACAAACCACCCCTGTGCCATGTATCCCTGGTGGGGTTTAGTTGGCAGGAAGGAAATTCAGCAGGTAATTTGCAGCAGGATTATATGAGTCTCCATTCCCACCCATTTGTAGGGAATACTTATTTGGCTCCCCAGCAAGGTTTCTGCTGTTTATGTAGATGGTATCTCTAACTCTTCCAAGGCAACGCATAACCCTGCAACAACAGCAGACCAGATTGTTTATTCACAACAGATGGGATTGGTGAGTGTTTCCCAAATTATTTTCTGAGCTGGGACTTTTTGTTTCATTTGGTACTCGTGAGACCTCCAACAGCAGCTGATTAGTCACAAAATGACTCTGATGTCCCAGGTGTTCCACAAATGCTAGGAGGACTGTTTCCAGAGCCAAAAAACCTCTATTCATTTTTTGCTGCTTTGAAAAGTTACTCTTCATGCTTCTTGATTCCTTGTCTGTGTTTGTTACAAGTATAGACGTTAGTGAGACGAAATCTGAGCTTAAACCTGCTTTAAAACTGTTGTGGCATTCCCCAGAAGGCAAGAAAGTGAGCTCAGCTGCTTGCTAGGGGTGACAGCTACCTGGCTGTGCGCTCTCCATCAAGGCTTGTGGCATCAGTGCTAGACAGACCTTCCTAAACCTTTACCCCAGGCTGCCCATGGCCCTAGGTGGCTCTTTTAAAGTCCTGCCCATAGCCAGGACCAGAGCCTGGCTCAAATTCTTGAGGAAAATCCCTTGTTCCCTCTGGCCAGCGATGTGCTCTAAGGACCAGGTGCTTCCAGGTTTAGAGCCCTTATTGAGAGCTGACTTCTACCACTGCTGCTGACCCACACGAGCAGATTGCTCCATTTCTTGGGGCTGGAGTCTCCCCACAGCATCCCCTGGCAGACAAGGTCTCATTCAGGACCTCTGCAAGCTACTGAAATACAAACAGTGGCTCAATTATTCAGCAAATGCCTATGGACAACAAATGCAGAGAGAATCGGCTGTTTCAAAGCCCAGGAAAGCAGATGAAATGATTTTAATTAGTATTATTGACAGCCCGTAGTGGGGCTATCTCTAACGCTATGATAGCAGCCAGTGTTGACTGCAGCAGGGGAGGAAGCCGAGCGTGGAGGTTACTATTTACTTCTGCCTTGCTGATATCTGTCTGCGTAAAATCCTTTCATCGGCAGGAACAAACATGTGCCGTAAACTGGAGCCGGGGCACCAACTTGGGTCTAAACTTTGCTAAAGTTCAGGGTTGCTCAGCTAGCTGACTCCTAAGGCATGCACCAGGAATAAACACAACGCTCCCGGGATTTTCTTTTTGTCACGAGAACCTGCACTATGTCACACTGAGACCCTCTGGACGATGCGAGTTGCATGAAAATACTGAGGTTCAAGCTCTGCTTATGCCTGGTAAATGCCAAGGGGGGGACATGAAGCGTGGGTAGATGCAGTCATGTTTCCTCTGCAGCTTTTAGCTATTCTGATCCAAATGGAACAAATCTGTCCATCAAATCTATCTCCTTTTCATAGCTCTCTAGGTTCCCAAACAACCCCTTCTTGCTCTTGCAGCCTGGTCGTGCTCTTCCCACTTTTCCATAGGAGCGGTGGGTGGTTTGCAGACTTTGTCACCTGGTTGCGGGTGTGGGAAGAGCTGACTGAGGGAGCCGCAGTTGTGCCAGGCCCTTGCAGACGGGCTCTGGCAGTGCCCGGCTCCTTGCGTGCTCTGCCCGCTGCTTTGCATTTCCCAGGCATCGCATTGGCTGCTGTCTCGGAGGACCGTAGTGAGCTGTGCCAAAAAATCACATCAGGCTGATATCCAACACCAGCGGCAAGAGGGAAAAGACCATTGTGCATGTGTTTCCCTGCCAAGGAGGAGGCAGCCCCGAGCACGAGGCTCAGGGCTTGATGTAGCCACTGCTGGGCACTTCCATGGGTGGCCTCTACTTGAGCCCCTGTCCCTGGTCCCCTCTGGGTCTCCCAGCAAGGGTCTATGGGCAGCTTAAGGAACCGTCTCCTCTCCGGTGGGCTGTGCAAGTCCTGCTCTGAGTGCTTGCTTGCTGCCAAATAACTGGCTGCAAGGATGACTGCGTGCTGGGCATCTGAACTGCAGGAGATGAGACCTACCCGTGCTCTACTGAAAGGACAATTGAGTCAAATTAGCACCACGGATTAGGCAATATCCAATCATTCCGTGAGATCAAATGATCTCTCAGGTTTTTATTGGATGTTTTTAGGGGCCTTGTGTGGTCTCCTATCTGTCAGAGCTTTCCTGGGCAGCACTGGGCTATGCTGCCTGCAGGGACATCGAGGGTCCTCATTGCCACAGAAGGAGGGGGCAGCTGGACCCCTTGGAAAGGGTCCACAAAGAACTGCCTTTCCAGCAGCTCTGAGCCACAGTCTCAGTGTTGAGAGCATTTCCCTCCTCGCTGCTTCATCCTACTCAGGCTGTGGGGGAAGGAGAGCTCTTGGAAAGCATCTCGGAGCATGTGGGAGCTGGCGAGGGCTGATCCTGCTTTCTTTGCAGAGCCATCAGGGAGCAAATCTTCCTGATCCAGTAACTAGAGAGCAGGAGCTTGGATGGGGCCGTCAGCCTGCTGCTGCTTTGTTTTTCTCGTTTGGGATTTGGGTATTCCAGTGCCTTCTCTCCCATCTGTTCCTGCTGTCCCTGTGGGCTCTTGGACATGCTGGGTCTCCTTTCCTTTTCCGAGCAGGAGAAGCCAGAGCCTCTGCTCGCTCCATAACTAGGTGTGCTGGGAGGTCCTTCCCCAGGATCAGGAGATCTGCTTTGGAGGAAATATGATGTTGGGATCTCCATCAGCTCACGCTGGCAAGGAGCTGGTGCAGGCATTGGGCTGGCAAGGACAAGCCAGCTCCTAAAGACTGGAATACCAGACCTGGCTCCATAAACCTATGAAGGTCTCGGCTCCCTAATCCCTATCCTGGCTGAGAAATTCATAGCAGCTTCCTTGGCTGCTCATCTTTTCCTTGCAATTCTGTGCAGGGCAAGACAGGCAAAAGCAGGAAGATTTAGAGCCCTCCACTTGCATAAATCAAATCTTGAATCTGCATCGGTTAATTGTGATGATTCAGTGCCCTGCACAGCCCACGGCTCCTGGCAGACCCCTCTCCGCTGCCGGGGCTGGTGAAGCTGCCCAGAGACACCAGCTCCCCGTCTAATCGCGTTTTCCCTCAATTACGGCTCTTGATGACTAAAGTCCAGGAAACCCTTCATGTGCCCGCAGCGGGATTTGGGATAAGCAGCAGCTGGATGCCAGCGACGCGGGCAGGAGGCACCGAACCCCTCCTGAATCCTGAGTAACACGGAGCCAACGCGGTGCTGGAGGCAGCGGTGACGTGGAAGCTGCTATCGGTTACCAGCCTGGTGTAACTTAGCTGATGAGCTCCCGTGATGGAGACGGGCAATTAGCACCGCTCTGTTAATGAGGGAGTGTGGAAACGAGCCCCACTTCTACAGCGAGCAGGGGCAAAGGCTTAATGAGGAAGGGCTAATGGAGGTGGCCGGATGATAAAGAAGCTTTTTAACTCCCTTTGCCTATGGAGCAGTTGCTGGTGGAGGAACAGATGCCCCAAAGAAGGGGCACCAGGTCCACCACTGCTTGTTCCCACCACCCTGAACCCCTCAAATGCACCACAGCGCATCAGTCTTTCCCACTTGCTATGGTGACATGTCCCCTCCAGTTCCTTCCTGTCCACTCCAGCAGTTGTGCCCCATCTCCAAACTACAAAGCTGAGTTGGGAGGCATCCGGGGACAACCTCGTGCCCCTTCAACCCTGAGTTTTCTCCTGGCAGCCCACAAAACGCTCCTGCATTGATTGCTGCCTTTTATCTCTTCGTTCAAAGCTTGGTGCCTTCATCGCAGCTTTTGCCCAACAGGTCTTTCATCATGCTGCTGCGTTTTATTTGTTCCTTTTGGTGTGCCTATTGATGGCTAAACTCCTCCTTTCTTGGTCCTCACTTGAAGTTGAGAAAATAACATTAAAAATGGAGTTTCTTCCTGTTAGTTTCTTCTTGCAGTAGGAAAAAAAATCTGCTATTTTCTCCTGTTTTGCAGAACTGAGGAGGGCTACGAGCACCATCCTCCTCCAAAAGGATGCAGCAAGGTGCTTCGACCGCCTTCCTACAAAGCCCAGCTATTTCTGTAGCTGCCTGAAGAGCCTGTGGCAACGTGTGCCTGGATGAGAGTGGGTACGATGTCCCCGGGCTCATCCCAGGCATGGGAGCTCCCTGCGGAGAGGAAAGCCTGTGCGGGAAGCCCCGGGAAGAAGGGGGATTAGCTGAGGGCTATTTTTGAGCAATAAGCTAAGAGGATCTCTCGGGCAATGGAGCAGCTCTGGGTTAGTGTCACGTGCTGACAAGGCATCGGCTGGCCGGAGCCCTCACGGTGGCACCTTGTCCCCTCCATGCCAAGCGTCCCCTTGGCTGTTTGTCTTCCCTTCACTCATATCACCCAGCTATTCTCCTCTGTCTGGTTTTCCCAGCTCACAGCAGGGAAGATGGCTCAGAACCACGCTGTAAAGAAGAGAAAAACAGGGCAGGGGGTCCCTATTTTAGGAAAGAAGCAAATTTCCTTCCTCCTGCTCTGTCTGCAGCCTTCCAAAAGCTTCTTGGAGTCATCCAAGTCATCCGCCCACATTGGTCTGATTCTCATATCTTCAACTGATCTCATCCAGAGAGAGGTGGTAGATGTGCTGTGGTGCTGACCCTTCGTGTGCCCTGCGATGCAAAGCTCTGCGGCCTTGGGGACAAATTGAAAGATGTGGCTCATGGAGGGGTTTTGCCAGGGGAGCATTGACATGGGAGGGAACTTATATTCTGCTACGCAGCTCCCAGAGCACCTTTGTGCTGCTGCTCAAAGGGAATGGACAGTTTTCCGCCTGCTTTGGGCATCAAAGCTTCATTCTGTTCTCATCTCTCCCTGGCCCTGTCCTGTGCACAACAGCTGGGACAAAAAAAAAAAAAGAGTTTTGAGTTTTCTGTGTTTGCACAAGCTTGTATTATGCAGCAGTTGTACCTGATGCTTATTAAACTCCTGTCTCCCCCAGGTACAGGTAATCTGGAGAGTGCAGCAGCATCGCACTGGTTCTTGAGCAGGAGCACCTGCTTTTAGGTAGCCTCTGGAGGTGCAAGCAAGGATTTTCCCCATGGGATACCTGGAAGCAAGGGAGCAGATGTGTTGAGGAGCACAAGAAGGAGGTCACCTGCAATGCCGCTCTTAAGACAGCGCAGATAAATGTGTCCCAAGGATGCTCCTGCCCAGGGTAAGAGAAGCGCTGTTACCATTCCTGGTCCTCTCCAGCCCTGTATCTTTGCCTCTAACCTCAGCTGTGGGGACTGTGTTGAGTCTGATATCCGCCAAAGGGGAGATCCGAGTGCCACTTGGCAGAGCATGAGCCAGCTGAGCCTCTCTGCAGTGACAAAACCTCCCCAGTGCTGTCACCAAAGGGGACATGATGGAGCTGAACCCTTCTGGGCAAAAGCTGCAGGGATCTTGGAAAGCAGCAAAACGCCAGGCTTGCTCCTTGCCACGGTCTCTAGATCTGTTGGTAAAACCCAACCTGGGTGCAAAATTGCTAGAAGCTCTCTCAACCAGCTATCGCCCATGTCCCTTCCCCGCAGCATCCCTTGGCTGCAGCCTGTGCCAAGGGCTCTGCTTTCACACTCATCCTTCACCAACGTATATGGGGCAGCTCCTGGCCCCGGGTGACCCACCGGCTCAGCAACAGCATCGGCACCTGAGCCCTGATGGGGCTGGACGGGCTCCTCGACCTGGTCTGAGCCTTGCTCAGGTTTCCTTGTAAGCAGATAGCGCTGCCCGAGCAGCCGGAGCCGTCAAGATGCGTCCTGCTCCTGTGGTGGAAACTGTCCCGGTCTACGTGGGAAGCACCAGATGGTGCTCATGGACTGGGGGGCCTGCAGATGTTGGCAGCTGGGTCTGTCCTCTGGTAGCCCCTGGCTACGGGCAGGTCCTGAGTGCCACCAGGGTCCTGTCTCTGCATGTGTGTGCAGAGAGCATGGGTTGAAACCTCTCACATCTTCCTCCAGATGGACTTCAGGTTCAGCAGTGGGACTGATAGGGAAATGTCTCTCCTCTATTATGAGGGTTTGCACTTGCTGACCCCTGTCAGGACCTGGGCATCTGATTGAAGTTCCTCCCAGCGCGGACTGGGAGACAAGTCCAGGACCTATCCTTAAACCCAGCACCTGCTTCATAGGGCTGCTCGAGTGAAATACTTTCATTTGAATGGAGGCTTTGGGGGTCAGCGTATCCAAATAGCCCCCAAATAACACAGCACCCTCATCCCTGGTCACTCTGGGCTAGTGCTCTCCACAGGGAGTGAGAGCTCCCAGGGACACAGCCGGGCGGAATCCCTTACGGATGCAGAAAGGCAGGCTGCTTTATCCCACAAGACAGACTGTGCAAGTGCGTGAGGGTGAAGAGAGCAGCCTGCACCTGCCCTGGCCTCTGAGCATCTCAGCATCTTCCCGAGGGCTCCTTGACCTCAGTGCCAAGGTAGCGCGGGCTGGGGACTGTCCCGGGATGCTGAACACGGAGCAACCCGGAGGGACGGGACGCGCTGCACCGCGCGAGGGGCTTTACCTGGCGTAGCGGGTCTGCTGGAAATCCACCACTCTGGACACGAACATCTCGACGCTGCCATCAGAGCCCAGCGCCGGCCCAGGGCTCGCCGGGGACGGGACGAGGAGGAGGAGGAGGAGCGGGGATGAAGCGCGAAGCCGCCCGGCGCGGCGGCTCCTCGGCGGCGGCGGCTCCGCGGGCTCCGGTCTCGCCCCCGCGCGCGGGGACACGCGGAGCAGCCCGCGGAGCGGAGCGGACCCCGCCGGGGGAGGGAAGGGCAGCGCCGGCCCCCCTGTTGCACAAGAGAATGAGCGGAAACAAAAGCGGCGGGCGGGGAGCGCGGCCGCCCGCTCCGCCGGCAAAAGCTGCGGGACGAGGAGGAGGAGGAGGCAAAGTGAGGAAGGGGGGTGGGGGGAAATCCTGTCCAACTCCGCCCGGCCGCGGCCACCTGCACAATCTCCCTTATCCAGCGAGGCGGCTTTAAGCGCGGCTAAAAATACCCCCCCTCCTTCCCTCCCTCCCTCCCCGCTGGATCAAATAGCAGCAGATTGGGATTGAAAATGTAATTAAAGCGGAGGCGGGAGGGAGGAGGGTGGCGGAGCCATCCGGAGCCCCCCAGCCCGTCCTGGGGCTCCCCAGGGCTCCGGCTGTGCTCCCCGGCTGCGGGGGGTCCCTGCGGGTGTGCGACCTGCCCAGTGTCCCCCGGCGAGCACTGTGCTGGGCTTTATTGCTATTTCTTGACTATTTTCTTTTTCTTTACTTGCTAGGGGCACGGCTCCACCACGGTCCGTCTGTCTGCGTGCTCGGGAGCAAGAGGATGGAGTTAGCTGAGGGCTGGAGAATCCGCCGCTGCTCTCCCCGTCTCCATCCAAAGCTTTCCTCCCTCTCAGCCTTCATCCCATCCAGCCCTGGAGAGACTTTCTATGGCTCCACCAGGACAGGGATTGGGAAGCAGAGGGGCAGCATGGCTGTGGGGAGCCACAGGCGCAAAGCAGGAGATGCTCCCTGCATCCTTGTCCTCTTCCCTGCTGCCCTGGGATGTGGGATCCTGACTTGAATGCAAGGTCAGGCAGCTCCAGAGGGAACCTCAAAAGGAGCCAGGCACTGACAAGGGGAACTGCTGGTGTGAAAAGCTGCTTCTCAACTTCAAATGATGCTTTTAATCTGCCTTTTGCATACAGAGGAACCCTAAATCCTGCCTTCAACCAGATGCTCAAGCTGGGTGCCAATGTCTCCCTCCAAACTCCAGCACTCACCGCAATTCCCCAGGATACGGGTGAGGAGGCACGAGGTTATCTAGGATGGATTTGTGCTAAACAGCTCCGCACCATTGGGGTGCAGGCTCAGAGGGATGCCCAGCTCCTTCCGAGGAGTTCTGTCAGGTTTATGGGAGGTGCTGCAGGACGCGATACTTTTGGGGTCCATTGGCAAGCAGGAGGCTTCCTCCCATAGAAAATGTCAAGTGAAATTTTGACCAGCCAAAGACGAGCATGAAGCCCAGGATGGCAAGAGGGACCAAGGGCAGCAGGGGAATCACAGCCTGTCCGCTGTCGTGGTCCCACTTCCTGGCGGTTCAGGCCACTTTGGCCTCCATCCCGCAACCTCTCGGATCCCGCCGAGCTGGGATGTTGGAAGGAACCCTCATAGTCGCAGGGCAGCAGGACCCCGGGAAGCACAAGCAGCAGCAGAACATCCCCCGCTTCAGTAGCATCTTCCCAGCTTATCTGGGGCAGCCAAGCCCTGGCTGAGAGCGGCAGGTCCAGACCGAGATGCCGAGCGAGAGCATCTCCGAAAACCCCTCCTACGCTCCGCCACGGAGCTGTGAACATTTATTCCAGGTTCCTTCCCCAGCTTGCAAGATGATGAGGCTTTGGCAAAGACCATTAATGATGCCTCTTCCCTCATTTACTTTCCTTGGCGGAAGAAGGAGAGGAAAAGGTGACGACCACATCTAATGAAATAACTCTCGTCCCCAAAACCTCTGTCCCATGCCCAGAACGGGGCCAGGAGTGCAGAGTCCATCGGGAGAGGGACACCTGGAGTGAACCATCCATCCCAAAATAGCCCTGCCTCAGAGGGCAAAAGGCAAATTGAATGAAAAATAAGTTACTATTTTTGAAGCCTGAATTCAGTTGTTATGGCAACGAAAGCCTCCCGGATCATGCTGTGGAATAACTCCAGACCGAGCGCTGCCTCCAGATCCCACGTCCGGGGAATCGCGCGCAGCTGAGACCTGCCAGGATCCGAGGTGCCGTCACACATCCCGCTGGACCCGTCCCGAGCGGGGACCGGTTTGCTCTTCTTCCCTCCCCATCACAGGATGCCTCCCTCCTTCTTGCAAAGATGTGAATAATTGCTAATGAGATTGGGGAGTTTCCATGATTCCGGAGTAGGAAAAAAACGTCATTCTGCCTTCATAGAAAACAGCTTTTATTTATTTTTTTCTAATATCACCAGAATAGGGCCTTTTGCATGAAACAGGCCACAAGGCCAGTGCAGAACTGCTTGCTCCCCAAAACAAGCAAGGACCCCAAATATCTGGGGTTTGCAGGACAGCTGCCTAGTGGAGGGGCTGGGAGAAGCCCTGGGTCTCCAGTGAGGCTGCGGTTGGGCATCCCGCTGGGACAGGGTGGGTGCAGGGCAGGGACTGGTGCATCCCGTCTGGAATTTGCAAGCAGTCGGTCCCAGCGGCTCCGTCATTCCCTGCTTGCAAGTGTCACTCCCAGAGCAGCTGGGACAAGCTGGCACTGGAAGGAGGAATCAGAATCCCAATGCTCCCTGCTTTCTCTCTGGGAACATTGTGTGGTTCACTTCCCGGAGAGGAATTCTTTCCAGGAATAGGCGTTTGGTTTCCATCCAGCTTCCAGACTCTCCAAGTGCAATCATGACCATCAGCTGCATTTGATTTCATCTCAAGCCTCTCCAGCCTGCACAGCCCTTGCTGGGGGATTTGTCCCGCGTGGGGCAGGAGAAGGAGAAAATCCCCAGACAGGGGAAAAAATCTGCCCCTTTCCATGAATACCAAGGATGAGATCCCTGGTACATATGTTCCCCGCTGCGGGGGCTGCGCATCTGCTGCCCCCCCGCGGCACGCGGCAGAACCGCCGCGCAAAATATGCACCGAAAACCGGGCAAAAACGCAAGAAATAACCGCGGGGCTGCAGGCTGGGCACCCGGTTTCATCCCCGGGCGCCGAGAGGACGGGCGCGACGTGGAGCATGGGGTTAATTCCGTGTGAGGAATTAAGCGCGTAGGGACAAGTCTTGACCCCACAACAAGAGCATGGGGACAAGTCTTGAAACCAGCGCCACGTTAGCAACTCCCCGGCAGCGCCGCAAGCCTCAGCACGAAGCGCGACCAACGCGGTCACCCATCCAGCCGCCGTCCCGGCAAGCGCCTGCTTAGCTTCCCAGCGCCGCCACGCCCCTTCCCCGAGGAAGCCCGGCGGCGGTGCGCGGGCGCATGCGCAGCTCCTCCCCGCCCGCTTCCCCCCTCCCGCCGCGGGAGGGAGTGCGGGGAGTGCGCGTGCGCGGCGGCAGTACGGTGGCCGGGCAGGGCGGGAGGGCGCAGGCGCGGGGGCCGCGCCGCTGCGCGGGGCGTAAACAAGGCGCGGGCATGAGGAGGCCGCGGGCGTGCGGCGGGGCCCGGAGCCGCCGGGGCTGAGCCGAACCGAACCGCGCCGAACCGAGCCGTGCCGAGCCGTCTGCTGCGGGTGTCCGGGTGTCCCCCTGCCCTGTCTGCTCGCCCCCGCCGGCCGGGGGTAGCGAGGCCCGCGCCGCCGCCGCCATGAACTTGGCCAGTCAGAGCGGCGAAGGCGGCAACGGGCAGCTGCTCTTCGCCAACTTCAACCAGGACAACACGTAAGGGGATACGAGGCGGCTCGGCGGCGCTCGGGATCTTGGTGGTTGAGGGGGCTGAGGGGACTCGGCTGTTTTGGGTGGGGGACTCCCCCTCTCCTGCTGTAGGGGGGTCCCTGCCTCAGCTCTCAGGACCCCTGAAGGGGTCAAGGTCTGTCACATGGCTGGGGCCTGGGGAGGTGGTGACACCCACCAGGTTAGGTGGGGAGTGAGAGTGCTCCCCAACAGGAGCCCAACAGAGTGTTGGGGTTAATGGTTAGCTGAGCTGTAGCTCTCACCATGGTGCTTCCCTCCCCAGGGAGCTTCTCCTTGCTTGTGCTACTGAAATATCCCCCACCTCTTGTTTTGGGAGCAGGATAGGGGTTGCTGTTGCTTCCTGATGGTGGCTGGTCCTTTAGAGCAGGCTGAGGTAATACCAGGGCCAGAGTCTTCCTGGAGTTGCTGAGACTTAGTCTGCATCTTNCTCCCCAGGTTGCTTTTTGCTTGTGCTGCTGAAATATCCCCCACCTCTTGTTTTGGGAGCGGGATGGGGGGTTGCTGTTGCTTCCTGATGATGGCTGGCCCTTTAGACCAGGGCCAGAGTCTTCCTGGAGTTACTGAGACTTAGTCTGCATCTTCTTCCAGCTCTCTTCTTTGTATAACTTTTTCTTTTAGGTTTACCTGCTGCCTCTGGTGAAGCAGCATGCCATAGGCTTAAAAGTATTTCTGTGAACATATACTGCTCCTTAGTTTTGNTGTGCTACTGAAATATCCCCCACCTCTTGTTTTGGGAGCAGGATAGGGGTTGCTGTTGCTTCCTGATGGTGGCTGGTCCTTTAGAGCAGGCTGAGGTAATACCAGGGCCAGAGTCTTCCTGGAGTTGCTGAGACTTAGTCTGCATCTTCTTCCATCTCTCTTCTTTGTATAACTTTTTATTTTAGCTCTACCTGCTGCCTCTGGTGAAGCAGCATGCCAGAGGCTTAAAGGTATTTCTGTGAACATATACTGCTCCTTAGTTTTGTCTCTTTTCAAGGAGTCCTCTCATATAAAGAGAATTACAGCCCTTGAGACTGTAGTTACTTTCATAGTTTGTTTCAGTTCTAGAAACAGCTGGTCCATGCCTTGCATCTATTACCAAATACTTGATTGCTGCAATGTGTTTAGATTAGAGCATATTAACTTTTACATGGGGTACTGCAGAGCAGTGTTTTCTGTTTAAAAAGGGCTAATAGTAGGAACTGGATCAGTTGAGTTTCTTTAATGGAAAATGGGACTATTTTGAATACTTAAGAGGTGAGACTGGTGGGAATAACCTAAAGGAACTTATACATGAGGAGGAGTTCTGTTTTAGGAAGTGAGTAAGAGGAAATGATCTCAGACTGGGATCACAGAATGTAATCCACTGGTGGATTTGGTGGGAGGGGGATTCTAACAACTTATCTGTTAGCTTTATAAGCAATAGCAACATGTTCTTACAATAGCTTTGACTTTCTTTTCAGCATATATTGTAGTGTATGGAACTACATGGTGAAGGCAAGAAGATTGCTTGTGGTGACTGCTAAAAATAAGGAGAGAGGCCCCTTGCTTCACAGAAGGAAAAGCTGTATTTGCTTTTGTAGGTTATGTTGGGAGTTCTGGGGTGGAAAGAATAAGTGAGGCTAAAAAGACTTGAAACGGGAATGAATAAGTGAAAGAAGTAAAAATCCTTAAGTAAATAACTTACGATATATGACATGGAAAGAAATATTTCTTCTACACATTGATAATTCAGTCATTATCAATATGTTCTGTTGATTGAAGTCAAAGACTTTTGCAGGTGCTTTTCAGACTTTTTACTGAGTTTCGTGTAGAGTTCACTGTGTCATTAATGTACGTGCCCATGTTGTGCTGGGATGCCATCTTTTTTTTTTTAATCCATTAATACGTAAAACAAGTCGTAATAATTGTAAAATTGTCACTTCTGTCTGTTGGCATTGGTAGAGACCATTACATAACTTCTTGAAGTTAAATTGTGCTGCTCAACTTGATGATTTAAAAACTTTGCTATCTCTGTTTGCTTGCAGTTAGTGCCTGTTTTCAATTGCTCCTTAGGTTTGTGGAAAACTGAATATAGTTAAATATCACAAAGTAGTCACAAGACAAGAATATATTTATTTTGAAAAAGGTAGTTGCAGCATTGTCTTGAAAACTGACCTGAAACTGAAGGGAAAAGAAGAAAAAAGACTGATTATTTATTTATTTATTCCTGCTAATTCTCAATTGTGTCCTACTTCCCACACTTATTTCATGAATATGCAAAAAAAATCATAGCTTCATTTTGCTTTCAACATTCTGACTTCACTGTGTGGGTAGATTTTCAGGGTGGTTGTTCCTTATTTTAAATGACTGACAAGGAAATTTTTGTGATGTTGCAACTATATTTTTATGCAATCCAACTCTAGCCCATGTGTAGTATTTGTAGTGCAAAATCTTGGACTACTAAGTCTTTTTTTGCCCTCCTGCCATCTTTCTGTTTTTCAGTTATCCCTTATGGCAGCTATATGAGAAAAATGCCTTTTTTGTCTCAAAATCAGAGGAATATATAAAAGGTAATTTCCCATTGAGAGCAGTGGATGATGGATTATTTAGAGTAAGTATGTCTTCTTCCTGATGAAGTTTATTGAAAGAAATCTGTTCAAGAAGAGAAATGAGAAACAGTAAGTCTTACAGACATCCTAGAGAGCAATTTCTTACCAAAACAATTGTTCCATGTGTTGTGACCTGAAAAACAATTTGTATTCTAGTTCCTAAACTGAGTATTTGAGTTATAAAAGTTCTTTAAAGTAAAATCTTTCTGACTTTTTCCCCCCCACATGTGATCTTTGTTCCTTATTTGAATGGAGAAATAGAAGTCAACTATCCGGGTCTATTAGCATGTTATTATAGGCATCTAGAAAATCACAGTTTACTAGGTGAAAATAGCTGAGAGCAACTCTTATTAGGTAGGAATTACCTTTTCCTATGATGAGCCTCAAAGTGTACTTATTTTCAACACTGCAAGTAAATGGAATCCTTTTTTCTTCTCTAAGGTAAGGTGAAGTCAGTATATGAAAAGCAAACTCTACCTTCATCCTCCTAATGAATAGAATTCCCATAGTGGTTTAAGGTGTGCTTTTGGAAAGATCCCCGACAGGCAAAACAAAGATAAGCAACATGGCTGCTTTGCTGCTACATTTAAAGTTTCGCCCCCAGCAATGTGCCGGCTCCAGATATGTTTAAATGTATCGTCGTTATCTAGTTAGTAGTCACAATAGCCTTGTGGAAGGAACTGAAAAAAAAAAGGTCTTGCATAACTTTTCCTGACTTTACAAAGATTTAGTAATAAATTCTGTAGTCTTGGGAAGTTGATCTGTTGATAGTTGGAAGAATGCTTTCAACACACAAGTCACTGTAAGTTTTCTCAGTTGTTGCAATTCCTTGAGAGAAGCCATTATCCTCTCTACTTTTTCTTTTTTTTTTTTTTTTTCCCTCAGACCTACCAGTTTTTAATGTTCATCCATGAATGCTGGCATTAGCTTGTAATGGCATAGATACTATTCCAAGAGACTTGTCTTGTCTCTCTCTTTCGTGTTGTCCAAAGTTTAATTTGCATTAGAATTTTGGATTATTGGCTGAGACTGGCACTCTCTTTGAAAAACAGCCCATCTATAATTGCAACAGGAGCTGCTGGTTTGTGGGTTCCCTTTGATATACTACATTCTTATTAAGTAAAACACGAAGGCCATTTTCCGAAGATGAGAATTTGCTTGTTTTGGACCTAGCCCTTCTCCCGTGTGAATCAATCATTGCACAACTCAGCGTGACTGGCATTTTCTGACTAAGAGGCTGTAAATAAAAGTGAAGTAACTGATCAGAATTCAG
Source organism: Crypturellus undulatus (assembly GCA_013389825.1). Taxonomy (NCBI): domain Eukaryota; kingdom Metazoa; phylum Chordata; class Aves; order Tinamiformes; family Tinamidae; genus Crypturellus; species Crypturellus undulatus. The sequence goes on from VWPW01020172.1 coordinate 15,908, forward strand.
GTGTCCTGGCAAAACTATGCAAGCTATAGAAGCTGGTAGGTTATCCTGGTGCAAGTACAATCTAGCAGCTACAAATCTTTAGCTATATTCCTTTGGTGACATGTACCATTTTAAGCCAGGAGTTTTGTGCTACGTTTGAGAGAACTATTCTATTACACACTGAGGTTGTGGGTTTAAAAGTTCATATGAATTTCTGTGAGATGAATTTAACTTTTTCATAAATGTATCTTTGATTGTTGCTTACATTTGTAGTAGAAGCATCTAACTTTCTAACCAAAGCATAATTCTAAGAACTTAGTTTAGGTATAAAATAGATAGAACTTGTAGTTTTTAAACAATACACAAGTGTTTCTAGAGAAATGCCACTGGAAAAACCCTACAGATTGACTTAAATGGCCTGCCTACAGGTTCTATTTAAGTAAAGAAGCAGCCCACTTGTGAAATTACACACGTTTAGTTTCTAGAGGTTCTATTTGCTGTTTTTTTCTTGTTGTTGTTTTTCTTTAATAAAAGTGACAGTACTTGATAGCAAAGCAATCACTGCAGTTTTCAAAACAGACTCTTAACTAAAGTACAACATAAAACGGTTAGAAGTTTGGACTTCTAACGAAAACATTGATGCACCTTTTGACAACGTCCTCTTCAGTGTCTACTCTCATTCATGCATGGAACATGATTCTCAGTCTATGTAATGTTTTTTTTGTTTGTTTTGAGTTCTTTATATATATATATTTTCTTTTTAATCTAAGACAGTGGAAAATCTCCTGTAGGTTTTTGGAGTGGTGGTGGTAAATGTTAAACATAGTAGAGTTTCTCTATTTGGCTCTCGTCTAAAGGAAGGTCAAGAATGTTTGTATTTCGGACATGTCTGCAAGATGCTCAGGCTTTGGTTTCACTATGTATTTAGGAGAGGGAAAAATAAAGCAAAGAAGCTTTTAGAATATATTTTTTCTGTTCTTGAGATGTTTCATTGTTTTGCTTTTTTCCTTCCCTGTTCATAGTAAGGTTTTTTTCTCTAGGAAGTTACTTTGAAATGAGACAGAGCATTAGTGTAATGAAAGCAGGTTTAATTAAACAGTTAAAATAGTAATGACTTCTCAAGTCATGTCTATACTGTAGCTGCAATTGATTTTAATCTTTGAGAGGGTTGCCCTTAGAATCTCTTTGATTAATTATTAAAGTCCTTTATGATATGGAAAGGAAAAACTGTTTTTCTACCTTTTGGTATTTATATTAAAGAAGCAAAAGAAAACCTGTACCAACTCCTTCCTAATCTGAAAAAACTTGTTTTAAAATAGCCGCAGAGTTTGAATTGAGTGATTTCTTACTCTAGGTGAGTGCACTTAACAGTCAGTGTCAGCATCTTGAAATGAGTGTGTGAAATCTCAAAACATTATTTGCTCGTTGTGGTTAACTTTATGACAGCTTCTCTTAAAATTGCTCTCCAGATTTATCTACTCTTGGATCAGTCTACGGTATTGTCTTTGGTGGAAAAAAAGAAGTGAGTAAACACAGGTTCATAAATCATGGATATATTGGTAATTTTGTGTTAAGTAGACAACTGATGATGAAATAGCTCAAAATTTACAGCATAAAGAGCTTGTAATAGAGGCTACACATAATAGGGCTAAAACCACATGTATATAGCATAATGTTAGAAAGACAAATGGTAATTGTTTTTAGACATTGATTTTATTTTCCATTTCAGTCTCTCATCAGCATCTGAAAATTGGTGGCAATAAAGCATAACACCCGCACTGTAAAAGGGATTTCTGTTAAACTTCAGTTTCATCTTGTTGCTCACTGTCAGTTTGAGCAATAGCTGATTGGAATATTGATCCTATTTCTGCCTATATGGTTGCACATTTTTGGGAGATTGAGGTAATTTTAGCTAGATACTTAGACATCACTGTGGGTTTTGGTCATTTGAAAATTTCAGGTATTTTTAAGGAGGGGAGATGATTAAATTTAAATCATTATGATGGTAGCAGTATAACTTAGCCTTGTGGATTTTCTTTCAACATATACAAAGTCCTTTTACTGTTGTCTAATAAGTAATTTCAGAGCACTTAAAATGTAAAAGCACTTTTTGAACAAAACCAGTTAGTTTTGCTGCTGTGCTTGTATACAGAAACAAGTTTTATGATGCTGATACAGCTTATGAAACTTTGCTTATCCAGAAGATTTTTTCTGACTACATCCTCATCTTAATGCAGAAAGAAAAAATGAATCGGTTGCAGTGGATGGGGAGAGCAGTTTGTAGCTTTCTGCTTTTGGCTGTTACACTGCCTGATTATTTTTGTTATCAAAACAAGGAGTTTCTTTAGTAATCCCTTGTTTAAAGCTCAGTTAAATAAAGTGTAGTAGTCAGAAAAAGATGTATTGGGATTCCTTTCTGATTCCAAGGATACTGACACTAGAAGAGTGAAACATCAATACTGTGTATTTAAAGCTATAAATACAGTGCAGGAATCAGCTTGACTATTTGTTAGTGTATTACTAGGCAATGTGGAATTCTCCATGAGGAATCGTCCTGTGTCTTTTGTAGAACGTTTATATCGCAAGAAGCCTTGTGACTCTGCTTATTTTTAACTCGGGGGAGTGCTTGTTTACCTTTGAAGTGACAGTTTTAATGTCATTCTAGTCAGCTTTCTTTCGAGGGAAGCAGGAGATGATCTCAGAAGAGCTAACTCATGCCTCTTCCTTTTCTAAATTAGATTCATATTTCACAGCATTTGGATTTTGAGTTGTCGAAAAACTTGCAGAGAATAAGTTAGTTCTTGGCAACTCATTGCATACAGTATGTTGAGCTTATCAATTTTGCCTCAAACAAAATTAAATATTTTGCGGTGTTTGAGTAGCAATGGAATTTGTTTTTCTCAGTTGCTTCTCCATCTTTAAGCCCGCTATGCTCTATCAGGGCTGTTGACTCTGGAGAGGCTTATTCTTCCTGCCTAGATGTTGCATATTTTAATTTGAGCATTTAAATCTTCTTAAGTATCATTTCTTAATCAAACTGTGCCAGCTATACTACACTATAATCTTTATTTCTAAAAGAAACACAGCAGTTCTCCTTACAGCTTGAAATTTTAATTTCAGAGAGACACATTAGTAACAGTTCTTCATCTTACGAGAACCTCAGAGTTACAGAAGGCTGCTTGCTGGAGCTAGGAGAGTGAATATAGAAAGTATATGAAATGTAGGAATCTGCATTATATTCTAAATGCAGAGGGGATTGTTAGTGCATCTGAACTAGTGACTCATGTTACTGAGTTCAGGAGGGCAGTGTGGCAGGGTGACTGACCGCTTTTGGCTTGAGCCTTGTACTGCATGACTTAGTATATAGCTTAGCATATAAAAATGCAACTTATTGAAGCTAATTACAAGAGATTTATGTGTTCCTGGCAAATATAAGAACCAAAAGCATAGTATTACAATTCTGTAAAACTGTTCACTGTTTTCTTTTCTGTGATTTAAAATCATCTTCCAAGGAGGGGAGGTAGTAGATAATGTGCCATCTTCTGCTGCTGCTTTCATGTACCAGGAAAATCTGCCAGACAAGCCTAAAGGTTTTCCTGGCTCAAAACCTGTCTTTGACTGGAAAAATAGAAGCAATTAAATCGTCCATGAACTAAGTGTTAAAATTGAGTAATGTTTTGTTGAAAGGATGATTTGTTGTTAGTTTTCTAATATTTTGCTAATATTAAAATCTGTATATCATTGGTGACTAGTGTTTTTGAGCGAATGCCTTGATCAAAGATTTGTCATGAATATTTGTGAGATGGAGATATAATATTCTTGAGACATGCCTGAATGTCATGAGATAAAACTAGAGGAAAGTTAGGGCTGACAGTCTTTTAATTCCATTTTATTTTTTAACTTGAAAAGTATTTTGGGGTGGTTTGGGAAGGTTGCAGTGTGAAATTCTCAGAAAATCACAGGTTAAAAGGAGTTTTTTGTCATCTTTCATGATAAGGTAATGATATAATTGCTTTATAAATGGAATGCTAGGGAGAAACTGTCAGTAAAAATTGGGTGGTAGGCTTAAGGTAAGCTGTGAACTCATATTGCACATGTGGGGCATCTCTGTAGTTACTTGGCCTTCTCATGCTTTGCATGACTTGTCTATGTCTTGTGTTTTTTTTTTTCTTGTTTTGTTTTTGTTTGTGTTTGTTGTTGGGGTTTTTTGGCCTTTACTGTTTGTTCTAGGCTATTCCCAGCAAGAGTTTTAGAAGAGGGTAGGTATCTGCCCAAGGGTAATTTATAGTAGATTTTACTTCTGTTCCTGACTGGCTTGTTTCTTTTCCAGGTCCCTTGCTGTTGGCAGTAAATCAGGCTACAAATTCTTCTCTCTTTCTTCTGTGGNACTCATATTTCACATGTGGGGCAACTCTGTAGTTATTTGGCCTTCTCATGCTTTGCATGGCTTGTCTGTCTTGTGTTTTTTTGTTGTTTTGTTTGTGTTTGTTGTTGTTGGGATTTTTTGGCCTTTACTGTTTGTTCTAGGCTACTCCCAGCAAGAGTTTTAGAAGAGGGTAGGTATCTGCCCAAGGGTAATTTATAGTAGATTTTACTTCTGTTCCTGACTGGCTTGTTTCTTTTCCAGGTCCCTTGCTGTTGGCAGTAAATCAGGCTACAAATTCTTCTCTCTTTCTTCTGTGGACAAATTAGAGCAAATCTATGAATGCAGTGAGTATATATACTCCCCTCTCCCTCTTTTTTTTTTTTTGTATACCTTCAGTTGACTTAATTTGGGAAGAATAAGACATGTTTCATTTTTCCACAGGTTGTTTGAGAGTCACATAAGAGGAACCTTAAGATTATGATGAATTATCACACAAATACAATACAGTTGCTTGCTGGCAGGGTAAAATTACGTATCAGTGTTATATATTTAAACATAGGTGGTATGCTGTGAAATCTGATAATAACTATGCGAAGGACTAAGGACTGTTTGCTTTTGGGATTTATGTGACCCATAGGTTAGCAACTGAATACCACAAAAATCTGTGGGCCAGGAGAGTGTTTTGGGTCTTTATCCTGACTTTTGGAGCAGGCAACTACTAATGCACTTATTAGAAAACCTACACTAATACATTTATTAGAAAACCTGAAGTCTTGGTTATTAACTTTGTTTTATTTTTTATGCTACTTGCTGGTAGAAAAGTGGGTTTAATTATGATAGCTGAAGGTTTTCCTGCCTAAAATGGGAATAATCTGAATTCCTGTAACTCTACCATAACTGATCATGGCTGAATAGGACATGAAATGAAAAAGGGGGAGGCTCAGGGGAGAAGTGTTATCTTCTGTTTTTCCAGGAATTTATCTTCCTCCTTTTTTGGGATGCTAACTATGAATGCTGTGTGTGTAAACTCAATGTGGATGGGTAGTACCAGTAACTATAATGCCAGGTTTGTAGCAGGATCCTACTGTATCACACTATAAGAGTTGTCTTCAGACTCCATTCCCTAAGTGACCTGACCTTGTGGCATCCTCAGTTTGAAAATAGTATGACTCAGGTCACCTGTTGCAGAATCAGGCTGTCACCATAGGTATCCAGCCAGTGGAGAGAAGTCATTAGGAAGGTCAAACCAGGCAACTGTGGGCAGCCTGGTTTACGTGTTGCAGCTACATCATCTGTCCACTTGAGTCATGGTCTGGTTGTACTGGTTAACAAAGGCGCTTGACTTCTGTAGTATCTTGGGCACTTACAGTATCTGGCCTGGTCTGACTCTTAGGACTTCAACAAAAATAGTTCCTGTTACATGTCATGCTGAAGAAACATACTGAAAGGGACAGAACTTTGCAGAGCTGTTTCTTCTAAGGTAGTTCTTGAAATAAAAAGTACAGATTAAAGTGCCATGCTCAATTTTGTGACAAACTATTCAAGCAGCTGGGATTAAATTTAATATACTGATTCCAATCTTGTGTTGGAATTGTTTTAGGTTCTCTTAACTTTTTTTTTTGTATTGAAAAACTTCTGTGAGCACTAAGGCTATAAATGAAGAGCACAGAATGCAAGATGACTTTTGGTAGAAAATGGGTATCTTGAGCTGTATAAGCTACCTTGATATGGAGGTAGAGGACTTCCTGCCTGCTGGGTACCTCTGGCCATAAAGGATTTTGGAGGCTTTATCTTCTTTTCCCCCAACTCAATTCCCTTGATAAGTGGTTCCAAAAGCTCCATGTTGTTCTTGATGAATGCTTTTTCAGAACTTTTTTTTTCTCCTCGGTAAGATTGACCTGCAGGTTCTTACGTAGCTGTCTAAAGTGAACTGAGGAACATGCTGTAACTGTCTTTTTGTTTGACAGCATGACTGAAGAAAAAGGAAGGCCCCTCACTGTCTGCTCTCCTCACCATGACTCTGTAAAAATCATCCAACTCCCTGTTCAGTTGATCTCCCTGTAGAAAGAAATATTATAATGGAGGGTGCTCTAAGGCATAATGAATGCTTATAGCCTGCTTTGTGCTTGGATTAAAATTGAATAAAAGCACAGCTGATCATTATCTATCTGGTTCTAACCAGCCCTTGTCTGTGATGCTGCGTGCTTGTGTTTATAAAGCTGTAATCTTGTTATGTATTTGCTTGTTGCCCCCTTGCTTATTCTTAAATCATTTTACTGTTTTGTTTGGACTGTATTTGCAATCAGAAGTTTGTAGCAATTCTCACCTGTACATTATAAAGAATTGTATACAAATAGGGAGAAAAAAGCAGATTAACCATATAAATGTAGGGCTCAATTAGTGCTCTAAAAATGTGGTTAATTCAGTTCAGCTGGACATAAGATGTGCAGTATAGCCAGGCATTTACTTGAATGACTTCTTATAGAAATCATACGTGACTTGGCAGCTCTGAAAAGATTATATCACTTATTCATTCCCGTTGTGGGAAGACAAAGGAACAGAGATACATCCCTTATTTTTAAGGCAAATTTGATTAAAAACCCCTCACAAAGCTTTTCTCTAAATACATTGTCTGCATTGTAATGTGACTTTTCTTGCAAGATGGAAGAAATTTCCTTAGTTCTTCAAAAATCTTCTCTAAAAGCTTTTCTTCATGCTTCTGTGGCTGCTTAATTCTTAAGTGCTCTTCCCTGCATGCCTTCTCTGCTGGCTGACTTGCATCAGTGCAGTGCAACACTCTTTCCATCTAAATTTTGCTACTGTTTCTGCCCTAAAATACCTGTTCTCCTGCCAGCACTAGGAGAGGAAAAAAAAATCAGCAGTTGTGGCAGTTCTTCCTGAATGGGGAAAGAAGAAACTTCTCCCTCCATAGGAACAGGGGGCAGTTGGACTGTGTTTTGGGTCTCTTTATACTGGTCTTCAGACCCTTATGAGATTATGAAGGGTTCCAGGGGTAGATGGAGATATGATAAAAGATTATTAAACTTTTTTACAATATGGGTTATGTTACTAGGCTGCTTCAAAGAATACAGACCTGTCTGTCTCTTGATGTGTTTATGGCATCAAGAAAAACGGAGAACAGCTTGAAAACAATTATTGTTAAAACATGCTATCCCAGTTGCAAAAATGAGAAAAATCACATTTTCAAAGCCTCTCTGGAAAAAAATATTAATTGATACTAATAGTAACTGACAGTAGTTGATGATGGTACTTGAACTCCTACCACCTTAGTCTCATATGAGCGGCTCTGCATCAGGGGCTCTGAAAGCATTTAGTTGTTGCAGAGCCTGGCCTCTACTTCCTGCTGCAGTTTTGGACAAGCTCTCAATAGTGACTGTGTTCCTCCTCTGCCTTCAGTGTTTTTGTGGTAAAACACTTGAAAAAATAGTTTTTTTTATGGCTGTGCATACATGCTATGCTTCAGTGGTTCATGTTCAAAGCCTCTTTAAGGAATATTAGTTAAAAGGTGTGTGTGGGGGGGGGGGTGTATACACGCATACATACCAATGTATGTATATACATATATACATACTGATCAGTGGCTGAAGCAGCTTTAGAGTGGATGAGTTTACCACTTCTTTGAATGCTTCTTTCTTATGAATCTGTGTGCAGAAATGTTATGTTGTTTGTCATCAAAAATCCTCTTGTGCACTGCGTGGCAGAAATCTAAGTGTAGGTTTTTGGCAAGGTATATGAGAAGACAATCAGAAGGCTGTAAAACACTAAGTCATCAAATGCCAGAATCTTGCGTCATTTTGCAGCTCTTTCTTTCAGATCAGTAGGAAAAAAGCAGACACTGTATTCTGAAACATAAACTTACTTGAGGTCTGAAAAAGGTCCTTGTAAATCAGCATTCACTGTGTAGCTTTTTTGCTTTAAAAAAAAATCCTGCATCTCACCTTCACTTAGTGACCTGTTGCATCAGAATGTTAGTTTTCTGGACAATGTTTCTGTAGTTGTTTCATGTTGATATGCCTCATCTTCCCTGAAATCTTCTTTTTTTCCCCTTATTGTGATGCTTCAGCTGACACAGAAGATGTGTGCATTGTGGAGAGGCTGTTCTCCAGTAGTCTGGTGGCCATAGTTAGCCTTAAAGCTCCACGCAAGCTGAAAGTTTGTCACTTTAAGAAGGGGACTGAGATTTGCAACTACAGTTATTCCAACACCATCTTGGCTGTGAAACTCAATAGACAGGTGAGTAGTAATTTTGAGTGGGTGAAAACAAGGGGAATGGATTGTGGGTCTATACTCTGGCACTTTCTCTGCCAATTTTTCCCTGCCTCTGGTGACAGAGTCGTTATTTGAAGCTTTTCCTTTTCCAGATATAGCTTGGAGGGGTGTACAGACATGTAATATGACAAAAGGTCAGATACTAACATTTATTGTGAAAAGTCTCTACACGAAGGCAGGTATAGCATGACAATGAAATAGCTTTAAATGATGGTTTTGGTTTTGCTGATTTGATATAAATTATTTTCACTTAAATCAATGCACTAGACTGTTGAGGAATCCAGTGTAGTATTGCACTGTTAAAGCCTTGTTGAGATGTATCTTACGTATTTTCTGTCAGACTCTTATTTATTCTTATGAAGTGGATAGCATTTTTTCGATAGGATTTTTTTGACTGAACTTCATGTAAACTCTGGTTTTATATCAGCCTTTTGTCCTTTTTTCCCTTGTCTAGAGGCTGATAGTATGTTTGGAAGAGTCTCTTTACATACACAACATACGAGACATGAAGGTATTACATACAATCAGGGAGACGCCTCCAAATCCTGCAGGTAGGTATTTTGTTAGACCTTAACATAACTCTGCGCCCTGTGTTCCAGAGGGATCTAAAGCATTGTTAATTATATTTTCAAAAGACAATGACAAGTACACAAGTGTTGTAGTGCCCACTCAGTCTGGGTGACATTATTTGGAACAAACGGCAGATTCTGCCCATCTCTTGAGCTGCATCTTCCTGCTATCCTTGTTTCCTAGAGTGAATGTAATAAATTGTTAATACAGAAAGGTAAAGTTCTTAAAAGCTAGGTATTGCCTGAATTTGTTTACCATTAAAAGCAAATACTTCAGGTTAGTGCCTCTGGAGTCATGGTGAGCTTGGGAAATTCTACCTCTTAATCAGTTATTGTAACTTTGCCTGTTTTTTTTTATGGTCCTTTTTACTTGCTGCTAAACTTCAGTATTCTTCCTAGTCAACTGTTGGATGTGTCGTGGGCTGACCCTAAGATCACTTGTCTTTTTTCCTGTTTCTGTCAATACCTTGATGATTAGAATTAATATTTGCACTGTTCAAACATGTAGAATGAAAAGCTCTGCTTCAAAAGTTTTGGTACTTGCCTTTTTTAAAAACCTGTTTTTCTTATTCCTCTAGGATTGTGTGCATTATCGATAAACAATGACAACTGCTACCTGGCTTACCCAGGGAGTGCAACTATTGGAGAAGTACAGGTCTTTGACACCATCAATCTGGTACGGAGCTCTGAATACTCTTTCCACTTTTAGAGATGCATTAACCTTCTCGGAGAATTACTAGACACTTAAGTTAGCTTCTGCTACTACAATTTGCATCTCTTGGAGCTGGACTTCACAGGAAGTTGGCAAAGAACCAAGACATTTGACTTGATGAGTGGAGTTAGGCATCTAGGTAGAGTAGAAATACAATAACTTGTGCTTGAATTTTATGTTTAAATAGAAATATATAAATATAAAGCTGTTTTCTGTACTGTACTTCTGTTGCTATTCTCACTTCAGTGATAATTTTTATACTGTTATTTTACCAGTTACTGAGACAAACACTGAAGCTGTTGCCCACAAAATAAGGCCTATATTTCCCTTAAATTATCTTGTATAGAGAGGATTAAGCTGTGAACCTGTAGCTCTTTGTCAGTGCTATACTAATGTTCTGTTCTACTGATTCCCTCCTACAGAGAGCTGCTAATATGATCCCAGCTCATGACAGTCCCTTGGCTGCTTTGGCATTTGATGCAACTGGTACTAAACTTGCCACTGCATCAGAAAAGGTAATGTGGCTTTCTATGAACTTAGATACAGGGATCAAAATGATATTTGTTTCAAAGGATTTTAAGTTGAACAAATGCATGGCTGTTGTGCACGTGTCAGAAATGAAGACTTGTAGTTAAAATGACAAATCTAAGAACTGTTAATGATATTTGACGTGATTTTCATGCTGTGAAATGTTGGGTAATAAGGTTATTTAAATAAATACATTTTAATCGGGCTGTAATCAGGGCAATCCTCTAAGCATTCTTGCCATTAGTGCAAGGTATTTATTAGATACTGGGTGTCTTGATGCTGTCTTCAAAATGAAAACAAGACAGTTAAAGACAGAAGCATCTTTCCTGCCTTTAGCACATGATGATAAATTATTAGTCCTTTGAACTATATAAACAAGAAAATGAGGCCTCTTCTGTTTGGATAATACACTTAGAATCTAGAGGTGTAACAAACTTTCACGTGATAAAGGCAGAAATGTGTCCAGGTGGTTGCACTAGTGGCAGTGTGATTGTTTTCATGCCTGAATATAAGAAGGGACTGTGCTTGATGCCTAGCCTGTTCTTACATTAGTAGCTCTCACATCTCATTTCTGTGCTCTTCAATTACATTCTAGGAATAAGTTCCATAAATACTTTATGTTTGTGTGATGTAAATCAACTGTGCAAGTTAATAGCAAAATTGATTATTGTTTGTGATTCCACTCTCCACCAGGGCTAATGCACAATGCAGGTTCTTGAATTGAAAAGCATTTTGAGAGTTTTGGGGTGACTTTATCCCTCTCTCTATAGGGGACAGTGATCAGAGTATTTTCCATTCCGGAGGGGCAGAAGCTCTTTGAATTCCGAAGAGGAGTGAAGAGGTGAAGTTCAAATAACTATTTAAGGCTTCTTCCTTGCAGTAGACCTTCAGAATGTTCTACAGTTGCATTGGCATCCTGAAAAGAAAAGGGTGTGTGAAGAGGAATTAGTACAGCTGATGTTTTCACTCTCTTGCTAGCAAGATTTCTTCTTGTGATTGCTAGAACTCAGTCACATACTACTGTAGCTTATGGTAGTAGCAGCTGTGCAATTCTTCTGGATTCTCTGCAGAGACAAACCTGGATTCAGACTTAATAACTGATCCCATATCTTATATGTCAGAGTTGAAAGTCATTAATGGGAACTTTGCTCTTGAAGTACCTTAAGACAGTGTCAGTGAAAAGGAAAGTTTACTGTAGAAAATGCCCACTTATTTCCAAAGCAGTAGCGATTGAGAAAGCTGCTTAATTATAGAGTTGGCTTAATCGTGAGTGACCTGCAGTCTCTGATATGAGGGTCTTTCCAGCTTTCACATTACAGCTCATGTGAACATCATAAACTCCCTAGTAGTGAATGCAGAGAGGCTTGTGCCTAGCAATATGGAGAATTAATGCTCCCACTTAAGCATTGTGAGATACTTAACAGTCCCTTTCTTCTTAAACCAGTTGATGCACTGTTTGAATGTCAATAGCAATGCCTCGATCTATTTGGGGATGTTTTCTGTATAATTCTTTCCTTTTTTCCTCCCTTAGGTGTGTGAGCATCTGTTCGTTGGCTTTCAGCATGGATGGCATGTTTCTGTCTGCATCCAGCAACACAGAAACAGTGCATATCTTCAAACTTGAGACTGTGAAAGAAAAGTAGGTTTCAAAGGTGCTTTAGACTATTCAAGAAAGGCTTTTAAAATTGATTTTACTTGACAGGATGTGTTCTCCAAAGTATGTAAAGACTTCTTTTGAACACTTTAAAATTAGGGGCATAGTAAGTCAGTTATGAATCTGCTGCTGAGTTGCACACTGTTTGAGTGAATAAAAGTATTTCTACCAAAGGGAAATAGGATGTCCTTGGCAGATGAATGAAAGGCATTTAAACGTTTTCAGGTGGTTTTGTTTCTTCACGCATTGATATGGGAAGAATTGCTGCAGCAATACCTTCCAGCTGCCTATAGAGATTTAAAAGGCAACAGATTGTTAGATGTTCTTTTTTAGATTTGAAGAGGCATTCTTATTTATAATTTCACTGGAAGGTTTTGTAGGCAGTGACTCGGTTAGTGACAAACAGATGAATAAACTTACTGATGAGGTGCAGCACTCTCCAATGGATTCTGCTCTATGTAATAAGCCTTATGAAATGCAGTTTCAGAACAGAAGCATCAGTTTAAACATTCTACCTCAACGGGCTGAGCGTATTACAAGACACATGTGCCCTTAGCATAAATGGAATATATCAGACTTTTAACAGTATTATTTTCTCTTCAGAAGTAACTAACTGCTTAACATATTCAGAAATAAAGGTCTCAAAGTGCCTACACCTCTGTGTCTGCAATGTGAAACCAGAGTCAGTCTTTTCTCTCCTCCCTCCCCCTTGCCTTTTCTGCACTCTAGACCTCAGGAAGAGCCTACAACCTGGACAGGGTACTTTGGAAAAGTGCTTATGGCCTCAACAAGTTATCTGCCCTCCCAAGTCACAGAAATGTTCAACCAGGGCAGAGCCTTTGCTACGGTTCGCCTGCCGTTCTGCGGACACAAAAACATCTGCGCACTTGCTACGTGAGTACAGAAATTGAAACTGCCTTTGCCACCTATGGGGCTGCCAGTGTTGAGCTAGGGAAATGCTGACCTTGTAGGACCCAACTCATCCCCACCAAAGTGGGTATCATGCAGAGAACTGGTTCATCTGTAATTATTTCAAGGCCTCTTTAAGCTTAAAGAAAGGGTAAGAGCAGTTATCTCATGGTCTGGGGAGGAGCCTAATTTTTGAATGTGCAGTAGGCTATTTCTAAGCATTGTTTAAAGACAATGTCTCAAATTTGAAAGAAGGTTTTTGAGAACACACCCATAGGCTTTCATGGCACTTATTTCTGAGTTATGTGAAGTGATATTGTGTTTTATGTTGCTAAATTGCAGAATCTGTTAATTCTGCTCATCTTTGAAAGCAGTGTCATAGTTTTTTTCCTCTAAAATAACAGCTAATGCCATAATATTCATTTAAATTATGATGTCTAAATTTATTCTGTCTTCACCGAAGGCAGAGCCCATTTGACACAGCTACCAAAGCAACAAGCTGAGTTGACTGATGCTAATGGCATCCCATTAGCCTCACCGAGTGGTCGTGCTTTAAATCTTTGCACAGAGTTCCCTCCTAGGTGCTCTGCCTGTGTATTTCTTATCTAGAAAACTGTGGAAAATAATGGCTTAAAAGCACAGGGCAGAAGGGAGCAGGCTCTTTGCTGATTAAAACCTGCGTTCCTCACTTCTGTTGTTCTCTCTCTCTCGCTCTCTCTCTCTCTCTCTGTCTCCTTCTAGAATTCAGAAGATCCCTCGTTTATTGGTGGGAGCTGCTGATGGGTATCTCTACATGTATAACCTAGACCCCCAAGAGGGAGGAGAGTGCACACTAATGAAGCAGCACAAGTAAGTTTCTGTGAGCAAGGACTGTCATCCAATTTGTTCTTAAATTTATTTCCTGGCTGCCAAAGTCCAAGTCAGAACAGCTCATTTCTTTAAACTATTTTTTTTCAGACCTGTAACATGAATGAGGAATTCAGAATTCCCTGCGTCTTTCTTCCTAGTATCTACTACACTAAGCATCGCTCTGCCAGCAGAAACTTTGCACTGTCTGATTGCAATGAAGAGTCAGTCACTGTTAGCCACACGCTCCTATTCCTCTTACTTGACAGTTACTTTGACAAGAATTTGTAATGTCTGACACATTATCCACTTCATCAGTAAATGAAGGGTGACAGAGATGAGAGGGATTATTTTGATTTTACAGAGGGGAGTCTAACCTATGGAATTACCTGTATTCTCTCTCTACAGGTATCTTTAATAAATTCCCTTGCTCATATAAGACCAGCCAAACAATGTATTTTGTAGCAGTACTGCAGAATGGTTCAGGGAAATATAATAAGGCCTTGGCCTTTTTCTAAGTTCTGGAGGGGACAGACAAGGTAATAATTGGATTACATTTATGATCAATCATAGAATTAAAGCCAATAACTCATGCTAGTCATGCTGATGATTCAGATTTACAAGTTCTGTCAACTGTGTAATATTGGTCAAGAATGAGTGTCTGAGAACTTTTAATCTGAACTCTTCGAGGCTTGACCTGTGCTTCCACTTGTGGATTAAGTGATGTCTGTTTAGAGGGAAGCTTTTGTCAAGTTTTTATTCTGAAATGGTCTAATTCCTTCAGGTTTTAGGTATTAGGAGGATTTCCTAATGTGAAGCAATCACTGCTGTTGTGGACAGAACTCAAGACACAATCTGTAATAGTGCTGATTGGAGGTTTTTTTTTCTTGCTTGCACCTTTTTGGTTTCTTTATTTTAAACATGCAGTCTGAATCATTTTTCCTTAGCATCGGCTGTTAGGATTTAGATCTTGATACCATGCCAGAAGTAAATGCATGGTTCATGTGTCTTCAGGGTTAAATATGAAATATAGTCAGAAAAATGCCTTCCTGAGTCCTCTGGAATTGTGATGCATAGAACAGGCCATGGGAAGCAATGCCTGTCCTTCCTGAAGGCACAAGGTCCCCCGTGTTACAATGTGAACATGTATGAATTTTGCTGGGTAGCGAGATGTTCTTGTGCAGCTCTTGGCTAAGCTGCCCTGTGCTCCCTGGGTCACCTCTCCAGGTAACTTCTCCCTGCTTGCAGGCTGGATGGCAGCATGGAGCCGGCGAACGAGATTCTAGAGTCTGCCTCCCACGACCGGCCCTTGGTAGCACAGACGTACAGCGCGGCCGTCACTAAAGGTACATACGTGCCTTCCTCACCCACAAGGCATGGTAAGGAGAAGGCTGCAAGTGGGGTGGATAGCTCCTCTGTGCGTTGCTTCCTTCTAGAAGGCTGCTTGAGCTCTTCTGTCTCCACGCTGAGCTTTTCCTAGCTGTCCATGTGATGTGGAGCATTGGTGAGCAGTAGGGAGAGAGCATCTGTGATAGTCGCCTCGTGGCTGGATGAATGTTCTTTGCTGCTTCCTGGGTAGAGCTCTGTCTTGGATTGTGGTTCGTTACTGCAATACCGACAATATTTGCCACATGTTTTTAGGGTGCCTAACACAATTGCTTCATACAAGAGTTCTGCTCCTAGACCTTGTGGGAAGTATCTGAGCTACAGCCCTTATTTTGCAGGGCTGTGCTAAGTGCTCCCCCAGTTCCTCTGTGGAACTGGGGACCTCTAACCATGACTTGCTGAATTCCTAAACTGAGCAGATAAGGATTTGGCTGTTGCTGGAGTTCCCCAAGAGAATGTAGCCCGTGCATGCAGAGCTACCACTTGAGTCACAGCTGCAGAGGAGGCACAGTCTGCACGTGCAGCGTCCACGCTGCAGTTGCAGCTGTTGTAGCTTCTGGGTGGGAACAGAAAAACACCCCTTCTGCATGTGTGGATTCTAACATTTGGTCCGAAACTGCTTTTGGCTTGGAGAGACATGGTTGATGAGGAAGACAGATGTGGCAGCGGAGCTGTTTGAAGTTTTGTCTCGTTCTCCAGCTTGAATTAGGCACTTTCTTGGATCCAAGCTTCAGTTTGCGCTGCTCATCCCTCCACAACTTTCCTCTTTTCTCTGCAGCCTATACCGATGACCTGGGTGCTGTGGGTGGCGCTTGCCTGGAAGATGAAACCAACTCCCTCAGACTGGATGAAGACAGTGAACATCCCCCCATGATTCTTCGGACGGACTAAACTTTGACCTGTGAACTCCCTCCTGAAGCAGAGAACACTGGCTTGATGTTTCCTGAGGAATCTCGTGTTATGCTGCTATGAACTTTGACATGAGCTGGGAGAGAGATGACAGACTCTTTAAGTTTTAAAAGTCGTAGCTGTAGTCCTAATTCTATACCATTGGAAAAAAAATATATGATTTTCAATTCAGTGGCTTTTAATCTTACTTATCTATTTTAGCTGTGGGTTTTTTGTTGCCAAAACCTGCTGTTTGTGCAGCCCTCCGAGCCTACTAGCTTTGCATGCATTCATGTGCCAAGCAAGCATAGGAGAGGGAGAGAGAAAGAGAAGCCACTTTATAAGAGACTCGAGTTTGTATTTTTTTTTATATATGTATATAATATTTAGCTTATATAAGGAAGGAGTCGCAAAGTGGTTCTGGAAGCTGAGACTAGTTCTGCACTGACAAAGGTCCAAATGGTTTCCTGTGCATGGGCTTGCAGGCATACATAGTGACTGACATGCAGCCTTTCAAATGCAATGGCCTGTTTTTTGGGTTTTTTCCTCCCCTTTCCTGGACCATTTTGTTAATTAAAATTCCTTCTGAATGTTGTATTTGTGGGAGTGTTCTCTTTGGGTTGGAAAACTGGAAGTCCTTCCCTGCACAAGGATGTAGAATATAGGAAGTGCCTAAGCAAGGAAGGGAAATCAGGAAAAAGGTGAGAATGAAGGAGGACTTGATAGAGATGTGCTTGCTTCTGCCTTTTAATCCTTAAGTGTCTAGAGATGGTAGTGGCTTTAACACTTATGGGTATTTTTAAAGAAGTGGCAAGCACTTTTTCTTCAATAGATCATTTTATGTTCCATGTCAGAGTAGCAATAATCTTTTTTTATATA
Source organism: Crypturellus undulatus (assembly GCA_013389825.1). Lineage (NCBI taxonomy): Eukaryota > Metazoa > Chordata > Aves > Tinamiformes > Tinamidae > Crypturellus > Crypturellus undulatus. The sequence goes on from VWPW01020172.1 coordinate 32,914, forward strand.
CTTAAAATGTATTCAAAGCAAGGACAGTATCCTTTCTGTCAGGCTGGACTGAAGAGCCTTCAGGGTATGTCAGCCTTGCTCTTTAACCAGCCGTGAGGTTTTGGACTGGAAGACAGAACTCACCTTTCATCTTTTTGCTTCTCTTCAGCCTGGGGCTGAGTGTATTGCTCTCGTAGTGAAGGTTCAGGATTTTCTTTTACAAACACTGATGTAAATATAAATTATTTTGGAAGTTTAACTTTCTTCTGGCTTCTCTTCTGTTGGATAACCTTACTCATGTTTTTTTGTTTTGTTTTTAATTTCATCTTTCATCAGAGTTCCTCTTGTGATGTTCTCCAAGGACTGGTTCTTTTTGGCATCCTTGAATTGAATCCTTAACTGGCCTGGCCTGGCTAGGCCTGTCCAAGGCTGAGCAGTCTATTCTTGGGGTTGTAATGTGCCTTCTCTTAAGTTTTGGATAACAGGTAGGGAGCAAGTGATTAGGAAAGCACTTGGGTGTTGCTTTCCTTTGCCAAAATGATCCTGGTTTTGCCTTTTGCCAAAATGATCCTGGTTTTGCCTTTTGCCAAAATGATCCTGGTTTTGCCTTTTGCGCAGCAATGCGGGTTGTTTCCTTTTCCCTCTCCTGGCTTTTCACTAAGAGATAAAAATAAAAGCAGAAAGGGAGATTACAGATCTTGAAAGGAGGACGGAACCTGGACTTAACTCCGTCTTCAGACTATGTGTAAACTTCCTGCCATAAAAGTCGGTGCTTTTAGGACGTGGTAACTGTTACGTGTTGTCTGCCAAGCAATAGAAGGTGGTGGCACCGTGTCCTCAAGGCCCGTTGTGGGCAGCTGGGCTTCACCCGCCTCCAATAGAGCAGAAGGGACTGGTAGCCTGTACCAAAGAGCTGTGTACAGCCAGGGTGCTGCTAGGGAGTGTACAAGGAGGATCCTCACATGCAGGGACATGGTGTGGAAGGGATCAGGCTTCTTTATTCACTAAACACCCTGGGCTCTCCTAGATATGTGGCTGGAGTGACTTGTGGCATCCTCTCCAGAACCCAGTGCTCTCCGAGCAAACCACTGACCGCAAATCTCATTTAGTCTCTCCCCTTTAAGCTCTGGCTGACAACTAAATTCTAAATTCCAAGGACTGGAATCTTTTTCACTACAAGTGCTACTATCGGCTTTGCTGTGGAGCTCAAAACTGCAGAGTAAAATGTAAGCCTTGAAGTAAATATAAACCCACTGAGCCTTGCTGGCAAGCTGAACCACCCGGGAGCTGTCAGATGTCTGCTCATTCCAGCCTAAAGCTGGTAAAATTCCTGATAACAACATACTTGGAGGCTTGGCATGAACTCAACAAATAAGGTTAGCAGTAAACACTAGTAAGCAATGCAGGTCTGCTAAACATAACAAGTTTTACAAGTCTTTAGTTGTAACAAAGGCTGTGATACCTAGCAAGAAAGTGCCCTTTGGAGTATTTACTGGTTTCAGCTGCTTAAACTGAGAGTATTTATCATGTTGATTCTAATCCCTTCTTAACTCTTGGACCTGCTCGTGTTGCGTGTGTGGTTTGGAGATCCCACTGTCTTCCATATGCTCCTTTTCTGGTCCTGTTTGGTTCAGGGATGCTGGAAGCCAGAAATGAGTAATAGTGTCTAGTTTCTGTTGGAATAGGTGAAAAATCTTTTGAGAGGGCACAAGTAGCAAGGTTTGGGGGGTTAGTAACCTGTGCACACCTAATAGGCTGGAGCAAGTGGTCTTCTGGTCCTCATTGCTGTGTGTTTGAAGTGGTGACAGCAAACTGTTGTCTGAGTTCATTGCATGCAGATATAAACTTTATCAGAAAAAAAAAAATAAGACTAATAACCTTCCCCCTTATGGCCTTAGGCCTGTGTTAGGCCCTCAGGAGCTGCCCTTTGGCAGTTTGCTACCAAAGTTGGAAGCCTTTAAGGATGGGGTTTATCCCAGTGACAAAAAGGCGTTTTGTTTTGTTTTTGTTTGTTTTTTGTTGTTGTTGTTGTTTTTCCCTTTTCCTTAAACATACCAGGGATATTTGCAGCTGCATCCTCACATCAGTCTGGAGCAACTGTCCCTATGGGTCGAGCGGTGTCTGACAGCCCTGGATTCCCAGGATCAGCCCTGGATTCCCAGGATCAGCCAGGTGATACAGGAACGGCTGTGCAGCCCCCTCATGTTGCACTGACCTTCCTCGGGACACTCTTCCCCGTAAGTGTCTCTTTTTCTCTCCCTCCTGGATGCTTCCTGCACTTCCCAATAGCTTTTGCATTCAGTAGAGCCAGGGCTGGGGAAGAGATACGGACAACAGAAAACCAAAGCCTGGGAGGAAGGCGGAACTTCATAAATTTGGATTCCTAAACTCAGGTAGTAGGTTCTAGTGGGATCTGTTCCCAGTGCAAATTGCAGGGAGGGAGCAGGAGCGAAGAATAGGTCGCTGGGGTACGTGCTGTGTTCCCCCACCAGTGCGTTTGACCTGCTCGTGCTTTCAGGAGGAGACAGCTTCTGTGTGCTCTGCGCATTGGAAACGGTGACGTAGGAACGTGCAGTTATAGATGCAGATCCAGTACTGAAACCTTGGCAGAGGAGAAGAAAGTCCAAAGCGTGGAGAGGTCGGTAAAAGCTTCTTCCTTAGGCCCTGCTCAGAGAGACCTGTGGGTCCCTGCAACCCGCTGCTGCCCGGTGCTCCTCCAGGACATGAGGTTCTTCCTAGTGCTCATCCGGGACCGGGGTGATGGGATTCTTCAGTCATTTCTGGGGAGGGAGGAAGCTTGTGAAATCTGTCTCGGTGCAGGTCTGTATCAGAGAAGGATCTAAGTGCAGTGACAGGCGTCTCCCAAAGGAAACTTGTGACTGATCCCTGCTACCAGGGAAGGGGAAGCACCGCATCCCGTCTCTCCAAGCAGCTCCTCGGTGAAACGTTCCTTGCTCTGGAGCTTGTGCTGGGCTCTCTTGGCTCCGCAGTGGTATCGGCACCAACGTGCTCCGGCTCTAGGACTGCAGCGTTTCCCTCCTCAGAGATGACCCCAGCTGTTTGGTGTCGTGCTGCTCCCCAAAAAATGCTTTGAATCCACAAGTGCTGACGGGGATCCGGCGCTGCAGACATTTGGGGAGTTTTCTCCCCCAAATCACCACAATGTCACCTTCGTTTAACCTGTTAACATTGGAGAGCGTGAGTCCCCGTGCACAGAGCAGGTCCGTGCTCTTCTGGAGCCCGGGCTCCCCTAGGAAAGGCTGCAGCAAAGCAGCTCTTCAAGTGCGTGTAAATCCCTCTAGATTCCAGTTGTGCAACCAAAGGAATTCAACAAATTCCCCTTTTTTCTCAATTGTAGCATGCCCTCACTTTAACACCCATAAATTTGCAGATCCTGTTTACACTGCTTGAAAGCAAAGAGCAAGAAGTCTTTATTCTGGCTTGCAAACAGTCGTGCTTGCTGCTGATGTCTCCGTTGTTGACTCCCCCCGCGTCACCTTTGCATGTGTCCGGTCGGTCCCTCAGAGCGACCACTCGTCCCCAGATCCGCTGGGATTTTGTGGGACGTCGGCTTTCAGTCCCCGTGTTGTTAGCTGGCAGACTCCGACATTCTCCCTGGCCGAGTGTCTGGCGCTCCCTGCTAGCCCCTTTGCTGTTTGTAATTTTATAATGGCATCAGAAATTAAACCTGTGTTGTGATAAGTATCCTGCGTCTCCCTCCTTTTGTTGCTCCCTGGAGATGGGGCCGGACAAGGGCAACGCTACCCGTGCTCTCAGGAACCCAACTGAAATGCCAGGGGTGATAAATCTTAGTCCTAAAGAACCAGGTGAGTTGCTTCTGGCACATGTTCCATAAAATTAGCCTTTTATTGTTATTTTTTCCCCTCTACCTTAGAGATGTCTTGGAGGGACTCGCACAGGTGCTGTTTTCCCTTGCTCCTTGCTGAGTTTGGATAACCTCCTCCATTCGCTCACGGATTTTGTCCGTGGTGGTTTCTCGGATCCCTGTGTAGTTTTGCTCCCTGCACAAACTTGCTGGTCCCAGGTCCCACCAGCCAAGGAGCTGAGGTTCCTGCCTGCTCTTCCGACACCTCGTCCCGGGCAGGGCTTGCTCTTAGCAGGGAATTTTTCTTAATGTGAAGTCGCACAATAAGGTTATAAGAAAGGAATCCGAGATCTCAAAGCCCTCCGAGGTTATTGCAGCCCTAAGGTGGGTCTGAGGATGCTGCCTCTGTTTTGCTATTAACGCTGTTTTCCAGGGTGGTGGGAGGTCAGGCAGGGCCCCACTGATGGGCTGGGATGTGCAGTGGGAAGCAGCGGGAGGGGGATGAATCCACGTCCCCTGGGGATCCTCTCTGCGCCCCAAACACCCCTAT
>VWPW01020174.1:0-10845 GCA_013389825.1 Crypturellus undulatus
GCGAATGCCTGGCCCAAGGGATGGGATCTGGGGGCTCCGGTGCTGCTGATGATGCCGGAGTAGCTCCCAGCTCCTGGCATGGAGGAGCAGGAGGTCTGTGGGGACACTGGGCGCTGTGTCCTGTGTCACTCGTGGTGCTGTGTGTGTAACCCAGCCCTTCTGCAGGTCCCCCTGGGCCTGGCACCAGCTCCGCTGTCCTCGGGAGCACCGATGGCTCTGACCCTTCTGCCCGACAGCAAAGCAGAGGTGGTGGTTGCTGCTCCTGTGCTGTCCTTGTCCCCTCACCTCCTCCTATCCCCATGCAGCCCCTTGCAGGGCCCAGCGGCACCGGCTCCACTTGCAGAAGGCCCCCGGGGCCGCAGGAGGTGGGTGTTGCTGGCAGGGGTGCTGGGTGCTCGCACCCGCTCTCGGGAGCATTAGGAGCTCCTGGGCTTTCCAGGGCCTGGGAGTAACCGTGGGGGGACAACGCTGGTGTCCGGGCATGGGGACGGTGCCCCTGCGTGTGGAGGGGTCCCCACGGGAAGGGGTAGCAGGGCCCCTAGTCCTGCCTGCAGCGCCCTTGTCCCTGCAGGGGCCTGTGCGGACAAGGGGCCACACGATGGTGCTGTCCGCCACCCAACGCGTCCCGCTGTCCCCGCACCCGCCATCCCATCTCCATCCCATCCACCCACCCCCGTCTCCATCTGCCCACCTCCATCCCTGCACCCTCGTCTCCATCCCCGCATCCCCATCTCCCTTCCCGCACTCCCATCCCAGGCGCCCGCCCAACATCCCCAACCCCTTCCTGGCTTGGCCGTTCACAGCCCTACAGGGAGCACCTGAACGCAGCTGCCTGCGCTGAGCGGATGCCTCCAGCTTCCCGCCGTGCTCGTGGAAGGCGGGTTATTCCCTGCTGTGCCGCAGCTCCCTTTCCTGCCTCTTAGCTCATTCTCGGCCAGGACTGGGATGGCTGCGGCAGGAAGGAGCTGCAGCAGGAGCTGCAGAAGGAATCGGGATTTCTGCTCCCCGTGTCGCCTCCGTGCAGTGGTGCTGCTGCCCCGTAGCGCATCCCTGGAGCCGCAGGGAGCTGCCAGCTGCTCTCCCAGGACTCCCACAGGCCTGGTTGACTCCTGCATCCTGCTCCCCGGTGCCTTTCCTGGCTCAACGTCCCTGCAGCGGAGCACGCCCCCCATCTCCGGGGCTTGGAAGACCCTCCTGTTTGCAGGGTGGAAGGAGTTTTCCGTGTCCTTTTCTCAGTCTAGGACCTGCGTTTATATGACCCCCCCAGGCAGGGTCAGTCTTATCGCATCCCCCCTCCTTTTACCCCCTGTCCCAGCAGGACCTCNGAGTTTTCCATGTCCTTTTCTCAGTCCAGGACCTGCGTTTATATGAACTGCCCCCCCAGGCAGGGTCAGTCTTATCGCATCCCCCCTCCTTTTACCCCCTGTCCCAGCAGGACCTCAGCCAAGGTGCTGAGCCCCAGGCCCGTTAATGCCCATGGGGGATGCTGATGATCACAATAGCATTCCAATGTCTTTGCCATCCTCTGAGGCACTGAGCCCATGTCCCTTTGTCACCCGGGCACTGGCAGAGGGGCCCCTGGTGTTCTCTGTAGGGGTGCTGTGTTCACCAGGGCTTGCTGAACCAGGGGGACCCATTAGTGCATCACCCCCAGCTCCCTCCCCAGGCACTTTGGGGGATTCCTGGCTGCACCCCAGCCATTTGGCCCTTATTTTGTGTCCTGCTCAAGAGGGGACAGCGCGAAGCGCCCAGGCCTCCCACCTCGCCGTGTCCATGGGCCTGGTGGCTCCAGCGTGGCCGTGCCGGGGCGCCAGGAGGTGCCGGGGCCGCGCGCGCCTCTGCGCCCGGCAGCCTGCGTTGTGTCAGCGCTCGGAAATGCTGTTTACACATGAGAGAGCCTCAGAGGCATCCGTGCTGGGAGCCAATTACCCAGTTTTGATCTTTTTTGGTGAAAAGGAAACCAGGGCTTATTCAGACATGGCCAAACGCGATAAGCCGGGGGAGGCGGCGCGGCGGCTTCTCTCCTCCGGCTTCATGCGCGGGAAGGGGCTGGGGGCCTGTGGGCGGCTGTGCCCGGCCCGGGGCAACGCGGCCTCCAGCAGCAGTGGCTCCACATGTGCCAGGACCTCAGCCCCCATGGGACACCCAGCGCCAGCCCCATCTCCCACAGCGCCAGCCCTCCCTGCTGCTGCAAAAGGGCTTCTCACCACAGCAGCATCGCCTGCCCCTGCCCAAAACGTGTTTTCCACTCCTGGGCATCTCCACCTGCCGGTCCCGGGGCAGGTAGCGCCCGGCGCGGCCGCACAGCCCCGGCCTCTCTGCTCACATCCATATTTGCACAAACGCCCGCTCGACGCGCGAGCGGCTCCGCGGAAGCGCGGGCCAAAAAGGCTTATTTTAAGCTTGCTGGAAAAGAACATTGTTTGGTGGGAATTATAACTCCCCGTTCTCAAAAAAGGGAAAAACAAAAAGTGCTCGATTCTGCCGGCTCCTTCACTTGCATAAACACGGAGACATGTCCCGTCTGGAGAGGGAGGCCAGGAATTCGCTGCTGGCACCGCACGGAGGTCAGCGCCCAGCCTCCCCCCTATCCTCCCCTTGGGCATCGCCGGTCAATGGGACAGGGCTGGTCGCATCCCATGTCCCGTGACGGCTGCGGTGTCCCCGCGTTCGCTGGGAAGGATTTTCCCGCGGGAAGGCTGGGCACTGCCGGCTGCCCTTGTCCCGCCTGTCCTTGGTTCCCGTGCCCAGATGGATGGGATGGGCCTGGGGCAGCAGGACGCCTGGGTCCTCACCCGTGGGGTGCAGCTGAGGCCATGTCAGCGGATGCACCCTGGGCTCCATAAGGATAACGTTGTTTTCCTAACCCAGCCGTCTGCTTTTCGAGGCAGGGACATTCGTCACACTCAGGTCTGTCCGGCACATCCTGCCGCGGCCCTGCCGGCGCATCCATCACCCGCCGGCGTTTACAGCACGTCACCTGTGACACGTCCCAGGCGCGCGGCAGGTCTCTCCTGCCCGGCTTTTCTCCCGCCTTTTGTTTTCTTTTCCTTTCGGCTCTCAGAGACAGAGCACCTGATGGAAAAAGCCTGCTTGGACTCGCCTTCCTTGAACACCTCGGCACTTCCTTCCGCCTCCCCATCCTGGCGGGATTGCTCCCGATCCATCCGGCTCCTCTGGTCCTTCCCAGCCCATCCGAGACCTTGCCTGTGCAGTGCCAGCGGTGTCTGCTGGAGCGATGTGGGCAGAGGGGCCTCCAGCTTGTCCGTATGAAGCCCTGGGCTCATGCTGCCCCTGGCACCATATGGGAAGAGGCCACGATTTCGGGCCACCCTGGGAGGTGACAACTGCTCCTGCTGCCCCGGGTCTGTATTGTCCAGTGGCAGCAGTGGAGGAAGAGGGTTGGGGTGGGGAAAGGAGCACAGCAGGGACAAACCCTCATCCCGGCAGAACCCCCATAGATCCCCCCATATCCCAGCCTGATGCCCCTGAGGAGCACCCAGCTCCAAGTCCTGCTCTGTCTCTCGTGGGTTGGGTGGATTGGGGCTTCACGGCCTTTGCGTTGATCCCACGTGGGTGCAGAGAGCTGCGGGGTCTCCAGCTCTTGCCCTCTCCTGCAGCGGATCAGGACTGGCTTGCCAGGAGCTGCAAACAACCAGCTGCTGAAGCGTGGGATGGCACCAGCCCCATTGCATCTGCTGGACCGCTGCTGGGAGCAGCACCTGCACGCGCCTTCCTGCAGCACCGCCGCATCCCCCGGGTCCCAGCCCTGCAGGTGAGCATCCTTCGGGAAGGTTTTTGTGTCCCCATCAGTGCCAGCTTGACGTGGCATTGGTGTGGGGCGCGTGAAGAGCTTCTGAGCTCAAGTGGCTGAAGGAACCACCAAGCACCACCAGCCGCAGGGTGGGGGATTTGGTCCTCACCTAGGTGCACCAGGTCGTCCCCAGTGCGGTGCAGCTTTCCTGCTCCAGACACCCACGGCACCAGGCTTGGATAGGACTCCTGGTGCTTATTCCCTATTTGGGCTGTCGCTGGTGGTTGGCTCAGCCAAAGCTGAGGGTTTTATGGACCATCAAAGCCCCGGTGTTTACATCCACATCTGCATCTGACTTCTGCTGCAAACATCACGGCACCAAGAAGGAGCTGCTGGAGAGGCTGGAGCTCCTCTCCGGATGCTTCCCTTTGTGCTCCTCACCATGGTCCATAGGGGCTCTGCCCACACTCCCCATAAGCCTAGAGGTGGGTGTCCAAATTGCTGGTTTTGGGCTTTCCCCCATAGCCTAAGCCAGTAAATGGAGTGGTCTGGTGCTAACTGCTGAACCCCTTGGAAGAAAGGCTGGATTTCCTGCAGGATGCTCGGAGGTGGGATGCAGACCTGCCTGCGGTGCCCGCTGAATCCTGGCTCCTTGCTGTGGGAAAGGTTTGCTCCCAGGAGTGCTGCTGAGCACCGCAAACAGCTCCAACAGCGAGGAGCCGGGGCTCTCACCAAGTTGTTCCAGCACAGGGATACCCTCAGGGTCTGGGAGGAGAAGGCATCGTATTTTTAGGGCTTTGGTAACTTTTGCTTGCGGGCGAGCATCCAAGTTACAGTTTCCCAGGGCAAGGCGTAGGGCTGAGGTAAATGGAAAGTTCTGCAGTACTGGGGCTCTCTCCTGAGGGTCATTCTCAAGTCAAACCTCTCCTGTTCCTGCACCAAGGGCCTGCGATCCACCTGCCTGGATGGGGCTTTTTGGGCAGGGATCGATGGGGAAAACCGGAGCCGCCTGGGCCTGGTCGCTGCCCAGGAATGGGACATGGTGGGCTCCAAGGAACACCTCAGCGGGGTGACAGGGAGCAGAGGCTACTGCTGGCTGAGAAGCCTGGGCTGGGGGCAAACACTTCCCTCCCTGGACATCCCCTGGGCACCTGGATGAGGCTTTTTGGGCAGGGATGGATGGAGAAAACTGGAGCCACCTGGGCCTGGTCGCTGCCCAGGAGTGGGACATGGTGGGCTCCAAGGAGCACCTTGCTCCTGTGACAGGGGGTCACAGGGAGCAGAGGACACTGCTGGCTTCCCTCCCTGGACATCCCCTGGGCAATGCACTGCTGTTGCACGGGCAGGGACCCCCAGGAGCTCCCAAGGCGCTGGGGGTGAAACCTCCTGGTGCAGTGTCAGCCTGGGCTGCATTTGCTGCAAGAATCGAGTGTTTTCTGCCCTGTTCCCTGTTCCCGACTCATCCACGCGGCTGTTTCATCACCCCATGCTCAAAGTAGCGGGTTCGCACCGCAGCACAGCCCGTGCTGGAGGTCACCCTCAGCACCGCCCCATCCATCACGTTGTCCTCCCGGCGCAACGGGGACAGCGCCTGCGAGGGGGCGAGGAGGCCTGTTCTGCCTGCGCTGGGATTGAACAGCACCCGGGCTGAGAAACTCCAGCCTGGCTCCAAGCGACCCCTATCCGGTGTCACGCAGCGGGTTAAAAGCCTGGGAATTTGGTGTGTTTGGATATCAGCTGGGCTCCACGGAGGGGGCTCTGGCATCTCCCAGCCTGGAGCCCCTGCGTCCCTCCAGGCAATTAGCCAGGGTGCTAATTGGGAATGGGAGGGAGAAGCTCCATCCTGGTGGATCCCCGCACCGGGAGGCAGCAGGGGGCTGCTCCAGAGCCCCAAGTCCCATGCGGCCGCTCTGCCTGCCTGGGGCCGCCTTGGAGGGCGAGGTGGGTCTAGCCTTGATAGTCAGGGGTGCCGGGCCCCCCGGTGTCCAGCTGAGACGGGAATGGAGGTCGGGAATGGGGGAAAGAGGAGGCCGGGAGCGCTGGCGCGGCGGTGCTGAACGCGCGGCGGACTCACCAGGCAGCGCCGTGGCGGAGCGGTAACAAAAACAAACCCGCTCCGAGGAATCCTGCTTTGCCCCAAATGTTTTTCTTATGGAGCTGTAATAAGACAAGAGTTGTAAAGATAGTAACCTCCTAAACATTACCTTATTAAGGCTTCTCCGAAACCGCAGGGCACGACCCCTCTGGGTCATGGAACAAGAGTGCCGCATCCAGCGCACGAGCTGGGGCGAACGGGACATTTTTCACTTCGTTTAGGAAACCTGGCTTCTAATTATAGGGTTTTTTTCTGTTTAATGGCAGTGCCTGGCTGCACTGTGCCTGCATCCAGGTCCCCACTGCGGGTCCCCCTCCATGGGCACAGAGGAGCTGGGGACACAGGGAATCCTGGGGACCAGCGAGCTACCTGGAAACGGCGCATTCCCGGCTCCCTCCTTCCTCTGCTCCCTCTTCTGTGCTGCCTTTCGGGCCTCAGTGAGTAAAACCAGGGCAGCGTCTTCAAAGGGAGCTTTGCCCCGTTCCTCCCCGCTCTCCACTCCTCCGCGTGAGCGGATGGGGCCCCGCGCAGCGCGCGGCTCCCCAGAGCCGCAGAGCCCAGGGCAGTGCCCGAGTGCGCCCTGAAACGGGGATTTCTGCAGCCGTGTAGAGCCACCCGGCCCCGGCAGCTGCTCCATGTGCAGGACCCATTGTGTTCGGGGGAGGATGCTGCGGCACCACAGGGACGTGGGAGCGTGTTCCCTCCCTGGGCTGTGCGTGATGCTGGGGGGATAATCGCTGTCACGATGGCCCTGGGACACAGAGCACGATTCCCCTGTGTTTGTCCCTGCTACGTCCCGGACAGCGAGGACGCAGCCACCACGGCTGCTCCTTCACGCTGCTGGGACAGCCAGCTCCGTCACCAGCCCGGTGGGACCTTCCCAGGGCCCTTTGCTTCCTCCATGGAGTGACACCACCTGGAAAAACACATGGGGAGAAGCAGCCAGTGCCTCCCATTTCCATCATTTCTGCCTTTCGCTGGGTTCGTTCTTTCTGCAAGGGGCGCAGCGCGGTGCCCGGCTGGCGGTCCCTTGGCGAGCCCTCGTGGATGCCACATGTGGATGCTGCACATGGCCTGGTGGCAAGTGGCCCTGTGTGGGTCCCACTGCATCCCCGCAGTGCCACTGGCCCAAGTTGGGGCCTCACAAGCTTTTTTCTCTTTTTTTCCTTCCCCCTTTTTTTGAGGCCAGATGGGGCTTTTCAAAGTAATGGGAATCACAAGCCACCTCCAGCCGGGCCAGGGAGCATCTCCGCTTCCTTCCCCCGGCCGGCGGGCCGGGCGCCAGCGCCAGCTCCCGCCGCGGCCGTCCCCGTCCCCCCGCGCGTCCCGCTCGGCCGCTCTCCGTGGAGGAAGTCGCCTTTCGCCAGCACCGTTCGCCGCGGTGCGCGCGCGGCCGCCGTTCCCAGGCTGCGGCCCCCCGGCCCCTCCTTCCCGCGCTCCCTCTCGCGCTTAATGACTTCCACATGGGCCTCTGGCATCCTGAGCCAAGCCTCCCGGCATTGTCTGAAATCTCCAAATTTAGAAGAAATATGAAAATTGTCAAGCGGCCCTTCCTTAGGGGGTAAAAGCAACACGGGGCCGCGCGGCCGCGGGTCACGGCGGCGGCGCCACGTGACGGCCCCCCAGCCAATGGCTCCCCGAGGCGCCCCTGACCGAGGCGCCCGGCGCAGCCTGGCCTCCCTTCCCAGCTCATATAAGGTAAAAAGAAAAAGGCTTTTTTCCAGATCCCGAGCGGCATGGAAGGAGTTTTCGCCCGGGACTCCCATGCCAGCTGCTTAAAAAGCCCCGGCTGGCGACGCCGGGGTCCCAGCGGCCGCTTATATGGGGAGCAGGCGAGGCGGCGGCGCGCGGCCCTCGGCACCCGGCAGGTAGGTGCTGGGTGGACAGACGGATGGACAGACGGATGGACGGGGAAGGGGAGGCAGAGCGCTTCCAGCGGCTGGAACGCTGGGGAGTCGTGTGGGCTGCTCCAACGCCATTCCCACCAGCTCTGTTGCGGGGAAAGGGCGCTCCAGCTGGGGCAGGAGGCAACGGGAGGAGTTGCCTTTGGTTCCGCACATGTCGTTGGGTGGAAAAAGCTGGAAGTCCCTGGTGGGGCTGCATGGAGAGGGGACGTGGGGCCGCTCCAATGGTTGCTGCGCCGGGGCTTCCCGGGAAGGGCCAAGGGGGAGCCGGGACGTGCAGGGCTCCTTGCTAGAGGCCTGTGGGTCACGGAGCCGTCGCGCGGGCGCCCTTGGAGAGCATCGCGCGCGGGTGCATCCTTGAGGAGCAGCACGTGGGGCCCGCGGGCAGCGTCCCCACACAGCACCTCATCACTGCCCCATCCCGGCCGGCCCCCGGTGCCGGGCACAGGGGCTCCCTGCAGGACATCCTGTCCTCGGGGACACGGAGCACAGGGGGACACTGCGGATGGTCCCTGTTCCCCTGCATCTCGCAGCGCTCCCGCTGCTGCTGGCTATTCCTGGGAAATGCCGGTGTCCTGTGGAGTAGCCGTTCCGCATGGGGTGAGTGAGCCGGCATTGCGCCATTTCCTGGGAAAGGCCGCGCGGAGCCCCCGGCTCTGCCGGCCAGGAGAAGAGGCCCTGGCTCTGCCCGATCACCTCCGTGCGCCCGTTTTCCCCCTTTTTTGCTCTCTTTGTCCGGGCCGCACGGTGCTCAGCCCGCTCAAGACGTGTGTGCACGCACGCACCCGCCGCGCTCTCATCTTGATCCTCACCCAGACTCCAACCGCGAGTGCCGAGACGCCCGCGCGAACAAGCTCGGGCAGCTCGCTCCAGCCGTTGGCCGTCTCTGCTCCAGGGAATATTGGCTTTTTTCCTCGTGGAAAACTGACCGGCCGCCATCCCTCCGTGCAGCCTCTCCCGGCTCCTTCCTTCCCTGCCAGCGTCATCCCCATGGCTTTGCCAGTGGGGAAACTGAGGCACGGAGCTGGGCTCTTGCCCCACACGTGTCCTCTTCTCCCTCACTCCCTCCCGGGCATCCCCATCCCAACAGCATCTCCCCCCGGCTTGGGGGCACCGCGGCCCTGGTCCTCCCCGCTCCGAGCGGGCAGCGCCGTCGCCTCCAGGCCTGGCCCCGCGGGACAGGAGCTAATTTCCAACACACACAGAGACGCCTCCGCCAAAGATTTCCCAAGCAGTTATCAGCAGGAATTTGGGGCAGGCTGTGTCTAGACAGGCTGCAGCTCTGGGTGGCTCCTGCATGGAGTGGCATTTCCCTCCACGCTTGTCAAGAGAGAGTCTGGAGATGATTAAGGGCTCTTTTCTTTTTTTTTTTTCTTTTCTCTTGGTCTCCGTTTTCAAACTGAGAACCGAGCCTGTTCCTGATCAGGGTTTTCCGTGGCTTGTTCCTCCTTCCTGCTGGCAAAACCTACCTTTGCTCGGCCCCCTTTACTGGGAAACGCAGCATCTTGGTGCTCTTCTCTCAGGGCTGAGCCAGGGGGCTTAGGGGAAGGCGCTAAGTCCTACAGCGGTCTGTGAGAAGGGATTAATTACAACAACGCTAACGAGCGGTGCCAACAGAGTGGTGTGTCACCAGGGCTGGTGCGGCTAGTTGCAGTGCGCGTTGGCTGCAGCGTTGTGGGACCAACACTGGGGATGGCGCACGTGGCTGATGGCAACGGCGCCGTGCACACATGTGTGCCCGCGCTTTGGGCACCGGTGTAGAGGAGGTGAACCTGGTGCGTCCACAACGGGGAAAGGGCTGGCGGCGAAACCCAGTGTGCCCGTCACGGCCCGCTACACCATGGGGCTGGTTGTAAGTGTGGGACGGGGGAGCGCGTGGAGCCGGGTGCTTTAATCTGAGCTGGGGGGGAAGGAACCAAACGCCGTCTTTGTGAACGAGCCGGAGCCAAACAGCACCCGATGAGGCAAGAGGCTGGAAATCGTCTCTGGAGCCGTTTCACCATGCTCCGACCTTGGCCGAGAGCAGCACACACACAGAGAGAAGGAAAGCGGAGCAGACAGGGCCGGGGGAGGCTCCGTGCCAGGGCAGCGATGTCAAGGCGCTTCCCTGCGCTCAGTGCTCCGATTCCCGCAGCCCGTTTGCTGGTGCGAGCTGAGGCGCTACCCGAGACACGCAGCACAGCAGGGCATTGCTGCTTCCGAAGTGGGGGACATGTCCAACACGTCCCACTGTGTCCAACCTGTCCAACACATCCCATTGCTGCCGAGCACCCGTTTTGGGGTGCATGTGGACGGGGTGACCCTTCACTAGGTCCTTCTGCTGTGAGACCGAAGCGGCAGGCGCTGAGCACTGAGGTGCGCGGGTGTTTCTGAGGCAGGAGGCGGCTGTGCCGTGTGGTGACCAGCGGCAGGAGAGGGGCTATGAGCAGCGCACCGGGGTGCTGCCCGGCTCCCTGGGCATGGCCAGCCCTGCGCAGCGTCCCCAGCTCCACGGGGCTGCCCTTAGTCACTCGCCTCCTGCGCGAGCCCCTTTCCCAGATGGGCTCCAGGCTCGCGGCTGCCACCCCGAGCTCCCCGGGTGCCCTCTGAGCTGCCTTCTCCTCCAGCTCCATGAGGATGCCCACGTGGGGCACAGAGGTACTGCGTGAAGGATGGTGCTGCCTCTGCTGAGCTCAGCTGGAGGTGGGTGAGCAGCTCTCCCAGTCGAGGCCCCCACGGAGGCCAGGCCCTGGGGACCGATGCTTGGGTCATGTCCCTTGTGCACCTTGGAGGCTCTTCTTCGGCCAGCAGGTCACCCTGATACCCCGCGAAGGTCCCGCTTCATCCTCAGCCTGCCCTGGGCAGACAGGGAGATCTTTTTCTCTTCCAGCTTGGACTTCCTAGCTGGGCTCCCTCACCACAGATTGGCCCTTCCATTAATGTTCTCCTTTTCCCCTCCTTTTAACATGTTTTTCTTATTCCCTTTCCCAAGCCTCCCTGTCTTGAGGGAGCATCGTCTGGGCACAGGGCTGCATCCCGGCCGTGCCTGCACNGTCACCCTGGTACCCCACGAAGGTCCCGCTTACTCATCCTCAGCCTGCCCTGGGCAGACA
>VWPW01020177.1:0-27656 GCA_013389825.1 Crypturellus undulatus
AAAAAAAAAAAAAAATCACCTGGGTTGTATGGATGAAATTATTGCTAAAGGCGCAGAAAAACTCCATGAAGAATGAACTTCTGCTTTAGTTCGATGTCCAGTTTTGAGCATCGTTGTTCATTTTTGGGTATTTATGTCTAAAAGCAAAGCTGACCTCTTAAGATCACCCGGAAAGAGATCTTTGGAGAGAAAAAGGTTCAAGGATAGGGAATTTAGTTTATGGACTAATGAAGCTCATAAGCAAGGGACTAGAAGACTGACATGCAGAAATCTATGAAACAATTTTACTCTCAAGTCTCCCAGGAAGACGCAGCTCAAGCTGGACATGCAGTGTCTAGAACAGCAGGAACATCCTCCACAAAGGGAGTTAACTTGAAGCTGTTGCAGGAAATTAAAGAAAAATACAACTGCATCATGCAACTACAGCATGATTACCACCTCCTAAGGGAAAGGAGGCTGGAATTCCTGGTCCTTAACCACAACACTACATTTCCTATCATTTAAAGGTATTTTACAGTAAATTTAACTGTGTATCTGTGATGAAGTAGTGGAAGATCACAGGGGCTTTGTCAGCACCTCATTAAGTTTAGTGCTTGATAGCTTCTAGTCTAATTTACTAATAAAAGTTATCAAAAGAATGGATATTCACAAACTGCTACACTGACATGGAGAACGTATCCACAGCACAGCAACGTTTTGCAAGAAAAGAGAGAATTAGAAGCCTGAGGGAAAAAAAAATAAAATAACAGCAGCTCCTTCAGCTTAGTGATTTGGAGATTTTTGCAGCACATCAACTCGTGTTGCAGGAAATTCTCTTTTGATATTTCAGTCCTCGCCACCGTGGAGACAACTGCCTTCAGGAAACACCTAAGAGAGGCTGACACCAGCAGTGAGGCAAACTGCAAATTGACTTCCATCCTCTTGAAAGCCACCTTGACACCAACATTTAATTTATTATTAAATTGTGGCAACATCTGTAGCCAAAGGAACAATACGACATGTTATTTACTTATAGTGCCATAGGTGGAGGTGCTGCTTTACAGGCAGAATTAAATAGAGTTCGCCTGAATTTAGTGAACAAAACCAGTGTAAAACATATTGAATCTCACACGCTCACAGGTTAATGACTTGTTCACAACCCTGAGGTTCAGCACAAGCTCAGGAAACAGAGCCCAGCATTCCTGAGAGAGAAATCCCCTCCAGAAGTCATTCAAAACTGTTCCTTTCTCATTTCTACGCTTGGACTAAAGGTACAAATTAAATCCACAGCACAAATCAAATCCTTAAATATGAGATTTTTTGCTTAGGCTTAAAGCCATGCCATTAAACATGTAAATGAAGCTTAGTTTTAAAATGAATTGTCATTAAAAAGTCTTTGATGACTAGCACTAGTAGCACCAGTATATATACTAACCATACCAATTACATTGCATCCATCCAAACAGTTTTAAGTGTTTAATGCAAAAGAGGTTTCTAAAGTATTTTTAAAGGAGAGGAGAAATAGCCGTCATCAAGATGACACAAAGATATTCGCAAATATCTATATATTTTATTTCAGGCACAGCAGAGTAGCTGTCTTCTTCAGTATTTCTCTTAGTTATCTGACTTCATGCATCACGGCAACGGAGATTTCCTGTAGGAATTGTAGGATATTTTTATCTTCTAAATAGAGCATTTTGTATCACCAGGAGTGATATAAAAGCACACCTGGAGCTGGCAGACAGTGGTTACTGCACACAGAGGATGGGATTTTCTCCCATTTTCTTTGTGAAGGCTTTTGTCAAGGTGGTTCTTGTCCAAGTCCTCTTTACTTCCCCTCAAACACAGCTGAACTTATCTGCAAACCTTCTAGCCAACCTCCTTCTCTCACAGCCTCTCAAAGACAGTCTCATGTCTGCTTAAAAAGACTTGACATCTGCTTAACCGGTGCTGGATCATCCCAAGTGAAAAACCATCTTCCTTCCTTCAGGCACACATGGCAAAAGGACTTAGAAAAAAAGCTGCTAAAAGGGAATCAGGGTGACCAAAGACGTTCTTCTTCATTGAGCTCTGCTCTCATGATGAAGATATGGGAAAGCTTCATAGCAAAACACCCCTACCTATTTGTTGAGTCTCAGGAACACATATATGACAGGCAAGGGTAAGTCAGAGTAGGTGCAAAGCCCTTCTGGAGCTTCTAAAAGAAGGTGGCCCACAGAACACCCAGTCCTGCTCCAACTCCAAATGCCACATTTCCCATCCAGAGGCCACAGCCCATCCCAGCACCTTCCACATACTTCCCTTCCCTTCTTCCCAGCGGCACAAGAATTCCTCCTGCAGCAACAGGTTTCCTCTCCCCAGGCAAGGAGCAGCCCCACGTGCACAGCACTGAGCAGCCCCCCACCCCAAACCTGCAGCAACCAAGACCTCCAAGCCCCTCTGAGCACAGCCCCAGTGCAGAGAGCCCCCAAATTCAACTCACTCCACAAAGAGCACCACAAACCCTGAACTGTCCAAGCAGGGACAGCTCTGCTGTCTCCTCACAGCAAAAAAAAAAAAAAAAAAAAAAAAAAAAAAAAACCCCAATCCCCCCCCCAAAAAAAAAAAAACAACAAGAACCCCCCAAACCCCCAAAATAACACAATACTTCGGAAGACGGATCAACACNAAAAAAAAAAAAAAAAAAAAAAAAAAAAAACACACTCATTCCCCCCACCAAAAAAAAAGCACAGCAGGGAGCTCCCCTAATCCCCAAATCTTCCAATATTTGGGGGAAGAAGCATCCACTCCCAATTCCCCCAGTGAGAATCCCCTCTCCAGAATCCTCCAACAAGCAACCCCCAACTCCCAACCAGCAGACCCCCTTAAAGAGCACCCTCCTTAAAGAGCCCACCTCCCAAAACCCTTCCAAAAAGCACGTTCTCCCAACCCCGAGAAACCCTCCCAACGACCAGCTCCCCCAACAGCCCCTTCCAAGGACCAGGTCCCTCTCAAACGACCAACTCCTCCCCACAACCCCCTCATCGATGACCTCCCGCTCAGCCTCCTCATCCCCTATCCCTCCCCCCCACCTACCCCATGCGCATCTTGGAGCCGGACTGGCCGCCGCCGCCGGGCAAAGGGGGCCGCGGCGGGAGGCGCCCCAGGTGCAGCTGCTTCTCCAGGGTCGACATGGCCGCGGAGCGGCCCCCAAGGACACAGCGGCAGCGCCCGAACCGACCCCGCCGAGCGCCGCTCCGGCCACCGCCGCCAACCCCCGCTCGGCTCCTCCACCCCGCCGGAAGCCACCACAGGAAACGCAGTCCGCCGCCGCCAGCACCGGATGCCGCCCTCGCGCGGCCTGCTGGGAAATGTAGTCCGCGCCTCCATAGGGCTGAACGGCCAGGGCCCTGCCGAGCATGACGGGAGTTGTAGTCCCGCGCCGGAAGTGCCCGCCCTTCGCCCCGGGGCGGCGGTTGCCGGGCAGCGGCCGCGGCGCCATGAGGCAGAGGAGGGCGCCGGGGGCGGCCGTGAAGGCGGGAGGGCCCCGGAGGAGGAGAGGTGGGTGACGGGAGCCGGCGGGGCGCGATACAACCGGCGAGGCGGCGATTTCATCCCGAAAAGGCGGCTATTCCGCCCCGGGGAAGCGGCGGGCACTAGTGGCGGCGGTTTCGGCGGGCTCCTTGGCGCGGCCCCGTTGTCGCCGCCGTCTCACGTCTCTCTTTTTCCCTCCCATCACGCAGGTGCCGGCGAGGCGCTGCCCGGCCTGCCGCCCCTGGTGCAGGGCCCGCCGCGCTGCTTCCTCCGCTGCACCGTGGGCCGGGCCCGCTGGACCCTCCGCGAGCCGCCCGCCGCCCTCCTCGTCCGCCTGCGGTGGTGGGGGGAGACCTCGGACGGGATCCTCCTGCGGCCGGGGGCGGCCGAGGCCACGGCCCGTTATGCTGTCCGCTGCGGGCCCCGGCAGCTCGCCGCCTACCTCACAGGTGGGCCCCGCGCCTTGTACCTACCTAAAATAGCAATTTTTTAGCTTATTTCCCCACGCTGAAGGGCCTCGAGCTCTCTTTTCCATCACTGTAGGGTGTTTGTTGTGTTTGGGATTCGACTGTTAGTAGTTTCCCCATCGAATTCCACACTGATGACTTCCAACATCATCAGTGTATGAAATATTATGGATTTCAGAGCTCTGGGACTGTGAAGAGTGCAAATATGTTCCTCTGGTTTTGCACTATTGTAAAAGCACCTACTTTACAGATAGGTCTGCACTCTTTTTAACTCGTAGCCTGGTGTCTAAGTTACATCCACAAAACCTGTGTTTGCTGTTACCAGTCATGTAACAGACTGGATATCTTCTACCTATTTATCATCATTTCTCAGCATTTATCAGTATAATCTTCTTTGCCTGCTGCCTTGTGTCATAATTTTGTGATACAGCATTACATTAACTTTTTTTTTTTTTGCATCTGTTTCCTTTTAACTGAATGATTTTAATTACTTTTTTTTTTTTAATCCATATGGAGACTTTGAAGTATGTTGTGTCAGAAGCTCCTTAATGAGCTTGATTAATGCAATTAAACTAAGGCATAATTTTTGCAGATATGGGCGTGCTGGTCCTAGAAGTAATGAACAGACTCAATCATCTCCCAGTGGGCGCAGTACAAATTACTGGATTGTCCCAGCTCTCTCCCAGCCATCCCATCAGTGGATTTTTCACCATAGTTTCACCAACATCTGACAAGATTGGAGAGCTGCAGGTAGTCCTTAAATTTTTACTCTTTCTTAATTATTATATCATACCATATTGCAACTTTCACAGTATGGTCAGATATCAGGATCACACTGCAGGTCTGGTTTATGCCTGAAAGATATTTATGGACCAAATAAAATGGAAAAATAATTACAGACACTGCTGATTATTTTGTTTAGGAGGACATGTGGCATTAGTAATTAACTTGACCAAGAGAATTTGTAGGCGCTACCATGAGGGAGGATAAATTTTAACAGGGAATCTAAGGATACTCTGTTGGTTTATTTGGTTTTAATGTTTCTCCAGAGCCTCACCAAACTGAAATTGTACAAGATCTTGAAATCTAGAGTAAAGCTGATGATGCTTTTCAGACCTGGCTCTAGATAATTAATGCTCACAGATGTTTACATGTGATTCAAAATCATGGAATGTGAAATAAATAGTTGTAAATATGTCAGTGTTTTAAAGTGCTACTTAACTGTACTATGTAAATGCATTTTTTTATATTAAAAAAAGCAACAGCTTTCTCTAGCATGCATAGTAAAGGTGAATATATGTGCTGCACTTAAGGGAAAAATAATGAAATACTAATTTCACATTCTGACTTTCAGGTGTCACTGGTTTTAGAACCTCTGCCTGAAGTGTGTGACACCAGCAGCTCTATCCCAACCACGGATGCAAGTTTAGATCTCGCCCCTTCTGCCCAGGAGAGCAGCAAGCCCCAGCCTCTTGCTCCATCACAGCAACCCAGGCAAACAGGGGTGACTTCTGGCCACGAGTCTCTAAACCACAGCAGAGCCACAACTCCCAGGTATCTTTCTTTTCCTTGCGATAAAATTCTGGTTTAGTTTGACATTCACACCCTTATTTAAGCAAGGCAGTTATGAATTCTGAAATACTTGATTTCTTGACTGTACTTTTTATATGAAATTCAAAGCATTTGGTAATTAAGAGCCTAAGAGACAGTTTCTTGTCTGAAATGTATTTGTGTCCTACATTGACTTAACTAAAGCTGTATCAGTAGATCCAAGAGGTGCCTCAGTCTTTTGTTCACAGCTGTCCAATGGTGTGAGTAGAAAATAGGGAGTCAGTAAAGTAACGTGTTGCATTTCTTTTTGGGATGAGCACATAAAGGGAACAACTGCAGAGCTAGGGAGAATTTGAAGGTGTTTGAGTTGTATTACTGAAATAACCTTTCCTTTTTTAATAGAAGGAAAGACCATTTGTTCTTTCAAGAGAATTCTGAAAACATAAAAGATATTTATGCTGCTTCTCGCCACCGTCGGGTTTTCCCAGATGAGCATTTCAAAGCAAATCCTTCAGATCAACAAGTGTCATTTCCCCCCAGCTCTGACCCTGAAGCACCTGCTAGAACGAACATGCGAGTGCTGTCTCTGCACAACCCGGCTACAAAAGACCTGCTTTCAGGTTTGTCATGCTTTAGATCCCAAATACATCCTGATAATATTTTAGCTTTCTACCTAGAGATACAACTGGCAAAAAATTTAAGGAAAGAGTGATACTTCGCACATTCTTGTTATGCTATTTGGAACAGAAAATGATAATAAAATATAAATTCCAGCTTGATCCTGTTGATGCATCTTCTGTGCTGGGCACCAAAGGCACCGCTTGCATTTCAGTCAGGATTGAACGGATTTCCAAATGTGGTGGCATTGGCGTTTTCAGATGAAAAATGAATTCTCTTCCATTACCTGCTAGGTAGCATCCCTTCCATATCCCGGATTCAAACAAGCACCAAAGCAGAGTAAATTTGTGTGTATTATCTTTTGAGTTATTTGTTATATTTACTGAGAAAACTTAAAATTAGACTGCTGCTGAGACATCCTAAAGTGATGAATTCATCTTACTGCACATGCACATGGCTTTTAGGTGATGTCCAACTGCAGAGATTTATTCTTTGTGCTTATTTTTCAGCTCTTTTGGATCAAGGCAATAAACTCCGTGATGCCATGGTGGTTTCTGCAATGAAATCTACTCCAGACATGGAGATTGAACTGGATGAAGTGCCTCCTTTTATAAAGACAGATGATTTCAAAGCAAAACCAAAGTGAGTTTACAAAGAGCAAAGTGAGCTTATATTCCAAAGCTTAAACTTCAATTATTTGGGGATTTTTATTCAAACGGGAAATGAAATTCTCCATGTAAATACAAGTTTGTAAATACAAGTTTGTATGTTATAAGTTGATTTAAATTGTCATGTGGTATGCCTTAAAGTCATTGATCTTTTTAATGTTTTATTTGTATTTTGTTTATAGTTATTTGTCAAGGAAATTTTAACAGTATTAAGTGTTTATAAGGAATAAGTATCTTAAGGAACACAGTAAATAGAATGTTATTGGTCACAGAGAACAGATTTTTCAAAGAAATGTAAGTGATTAGTGGCATAAATCAAATACTTCTGCATATTCTAGTTTGAATGTCTCAGTGCCAAAGTACGGTGAATATTTAAATCTATAGCCATGTTTTCAGAATTAATAGCTGTTTTCCTCTTCTGCATGTTCTTTGTTAGCAGATTGGAAAAAAAATATATTTTTTTGCCTTTTGTACGTTTAACTCAAATTTACTTTTCGTATTAGACCAAGTAAGTGTTCTCACTTCAGTGAGACCGCAATTTAAAAGACAAAGGTGCTCTTATGCAAGAGAAACTTTAAGTCCTTATGTCTGAATGAGATTGAAAGATTGGGGTTTGTTCCATTATAAAACTGAAAAAATGTGATTGCTTTCAGCAGTCACAACGCTGTGAAAATACAATTTAAATGATTTGTGTGCAACGGTAGTAAATATTGGTGTTAATTCTATAAACTTTTCACCCTTTAAAATTATTTTATATTAAAAATACATCTATTAAAATCTAATGGAAATGAAAACAAAATTAATTTTTCTTCACTCTTGAACATACCAGAAGTACTAATTATTTTTCCTTTTACCCCTCTCTTTACTGCTATCCCTCTTACCCAGGAGCCCCAAAACCGTGAACTCAAATTTTACGTCTGTCACAGAAGATCTCTTCTCAGGTGAAATCTCAGGTCAGCAATCGGACTTCAACTCTGAAGAGAGAGCAATACAGTTACTGCTGGGCAGGTGAGTATCAAAATGAAGGGTTTACTGCAAAGTTGTCCTTGTTTGCTCCGTGCTGAAGAGTGCTCCTTGACCCTGTGTGTTCTCCATGTTTCTGGAAATGTATAAGCAAATTGTATCAACAAGAGGTGGTAGAAGGAGTGGGGTTTTGATACCCAAAGCTGCAAAGCTCAAAGCTACATGATGTGAAAATGATCTTGGAAAGACTTCTCATGTTCTTTGATAAGTCTTGTTGAGTTGTTTTAGAGCTGTGTGTGTTGTGTCCTTAGATGCTGAAAAGTGCATAAAACAAATATGTTTTTCTGAGAAACTCACAGTGTCTAAGTCAAAATTGGAGAAAAACTGATAGTGATAGATGCTCCAGATAAAGAAATATCACTCTTCTTTTTATGAAGAGTAATAAGAACCCCAGTGATATTTATATTGCCTCTGTACAAATCAGGGGTATGATACCTACTGCTTCTGTGTCAGATACGACTATTTCAATTCATGCCATGTTTGCTGTGCTTACTTGTTCCCCTTTATTTCATTATTAGATAACACTGAAATATTTACAGGTCACAAAATGTTTTTGAAGTCTCAGCACACAAAAAAGCCTTTAAATAAACAAACAAAAAGACCAAACAGACAAGTTCTCTCCAAACTTGTGTTAAAGATATTTATATATATTCAGAGATAGGAGGGTTTTTTTAGTTTGTTTTGTGTTAAGTAAACTTACCTTTAATATTACTGGTAGATTAAAAGTTCTAAAACTTGGTACGGTTACTAGTGAACAGATATCATCAACAGATACTAGCAGGTATTTTTTACAGTGAGGGTGATCATACATGGAAACAGATTGCCCAGAGATTTTATAGAATCTCCATTTTCAGAGTTACTCAAAACCCAGCTTAACTTTATCCTGAGCAGCCTGCGCTGTTTGGCCCTGCTTTGAGTAGGGAAAATTGGACTAGATGATCTTCAGAGGTCCCTTGCAATCTCAAATACTCTGTGACTCTGTGTATTTATATTTATACTTTTCTTTCCCCATCAAGGATCCAGAGATATCCTCATAGGGTCTGTTAGCTTGGGCACAGTACTGTGTGTGCACAATTCAAAATTGTGTAAAGAGACAGTATAACACCAATTCAGTGTGGAGTAAACATCGTTGTCAAAACTTACATGAAATTGTCTGCAAAACTCATGACACTTCTTTTGTTTTCGTCTTTTCTCTCTTGTGTCCACAGTGTTGACTTATCACCTGTGCATTTCTGGGATAGGACAGGTTCCCTTCTGGATTCTCTCTCCGTTGGGAGTGAGGTGTATGACAGTGAACTCAATGATCCCCACTACGACCAGAGTCTTCTGGAAAATCTTTTTTACACAGGTCCTGTAAGTGGCAAGCAAAAGAGGTGTGATCTGCAATCCCTAGAGTGAAGGAAAATTAAGAAAGTGCCCATCCAGTTAAAATAATAGTAATAAAATAAAAGGGTTAAGGCCTGGGTATTATAAGGCTTAGTAAGAATTAAGTATCATATAGACACTTGTGAGAACATTGTTCACAAATACTATTAAAATAATAATATAAATGCTGCAAAGTTAGGCATTACGTTTGGAAAATGCTAGGATTTGTTTTTCCATGAAGACTGAAAAAGGAAGTGGTGCTGCTTTGAATTATATGATCCACAAGATTTTCTTTTACCTCATTTATTGTGACCGTTATGTATCTTTTGTGACAGTGATGTTATTATCTTCATTCTTTGTGTGCATTATTTCTGTTTCAGAAATCTGATTCCAGTTTAAGTGATTTCCTCAGTGATGAGGATGTTAACCCCTCTAAAAAAGTAACCAAGACAAAAACTCCCAAGAATGCTGATCCTACAAACCAGCAGGGTCCACAGAAGGAGTCGAGTGCCTGTGATTGGGAAGTGAAGGAGATGGAAAAGAAACTCAGGTAAAGAGTTACTTTAGTGACTTGTTTTGCAGCATCTTGCTCATTATAAGTTACTATTAGCAAGAATTCTGCTGTTGTGTCATCATCATCACAATCTACTGAATAATCTTTTAGTGAGGGATTTTTCATAACATCTCTGTAAATGACAAACCTTATTTTTGTTTTTTTATAGTGTTTTGCTTTCCTCTATCTTGAGTGAGGAATAAAGTTCAGGTTTGGTCTTGTTTGTAGTTAGGTACATTTGCAGCTTTTCAGGTATTAAGGCTGTGCTTAAAATACCAGACTTGAAATGATGGATCTTTTAATGCCAAATATATTTTTAAGATTTGTAAAGAGAGCATATGGTCACACGTTTTGTTTTAAAGTCCCCAGGTATGTTACTTCATTTACAGTATTAAAACAGTAATATTACCCTTTTCCTGTCTCATTTGTGTTTATAAAATTTCCTGTATAAAGATTCTGGATTCTGGCAAGCAGCCAAGGAAAGTTAAAATAAACGGTAGTGATTTTTAAATAATTTATTTTATGCACTTTTAACTGTTTCTCTCAAAAATCTACTAGCTTTGCTAGTTCAATACCAGCAACTATTATGCTTTGACATTATTTTTTTTTCTGCTTCAGTTCCAAACAGATATTTGTGACACTTTTTTTACAATTACTGTTTTTTTAATATTTAGGTAAAGCTCATTTCTCCGGAGGTAGCAACAGAAAAGCATTTACCAGTTAAATCTTAAAAAAAAAACATGCAAATGAGCTTTTAAATTATATAAAAAATCCTGTTGCTCTTCTGCAGCAGTGAATCCACAGCTATAGCTGCATTTTATCCTTTTTTTTTGTATCTAACATTAAATGAAGCTTTTATTTTTAAAAATTTAGTCTGCATGTGGTGTAAAAAATTAGTAACATTGAACATGTTCTTTTTCTTTGGTACTAGATGANTTGTGACACGTTTTTTACAATTACTGTTTTTTTTAATATTTAGGTAAAGCTCATCTCTCCAGAGGTAGCAACAGAAAAGCATTTGCCAGTTAAGTCTTAAAAAAAAAAAAAAAACAAGCAAATGAGCTTTTAAATTATATAAAAAATCCTGCTGCTCTTCTGCAGCAGTGAATCCACAGCTATAGCTGCATTTTATCCTTTTTTTTTGTATCTAACATTAAATGAAGCTTTTATTTTTAAAAATTTAGTCTGCATGTGGTGTAAAAAATTAGTAACATTGAACATGTTCTTTTTCTTTGGTACTAGATGATACAATATATTAGTATTTCTGTTACAGAGATGATCACACTTGATGTATAAGGACATGTAGGGGAAAAAATTGCATTTTAATGAACCACGAGCAGTTTTTGACATCCTGCCAAGCTGCTATTTTCCCTTCCGTTGGAACTAATGAATGTTTGCATAGACCTGATTCTCAGTTTCAACTTTTCAGCTGCTCTCCTCCTGGACAACTTGCTCCTTCAGAAGCTTGTACAAAAGCAGCTTGTCTTGCATCCCTGAGTGTAGATAGGCTGGCACTGCTGGGGCGAATCCACCTAGCCAGGGTCATCATTGAAAGCTTGAAAATCCCTCCTGAGAGCACCCAGGTTACACCAGGAAAGAAAAGTTTCACTGGGAGGCCTCCAAGACCTGCATTAGTTAAAAAGTGGTAAGGGAGATGGTTTCTCACCAACCTGTTACCCCTTTCTTTGTGCTAAACTTCCCCAAGGCTTGTTGTGTAGTAGCTTTATAAACTGTGGATGTGAAGCTTGTCTGTTATTCCACTTTTGCTGGCTTGTGACCATCTATTCCCTTTTCCATTCATAGTACCTTCTTTGTGGAGTACCACTTCCCGGTGGGAGCCTCCAAGGATGAAAAAGGACAGGTCTCACTGACAACAGAAGTAACTCGAATAGCTTCAAGTAAAATCACAGGCAATGGTGAGAGCATTAATTTTCCCCCTTGTGTTTTCCCCCCTCATCTCTCAGCAATTATTTAGTAGCACTTGCTATGTATTTTCTTGGCTACATGGAAAAAAAACACTTGTATTATGATGGTGGCACCTCTATTAATAGAAAGTTGCTACCCTGCAGGTGGCTGAATGTTCCTCTTGCGGAGCAGATATCCAAGTGATTTTTTCTTTTCTGCTCCCAAGATTGGGATTTACACTTCTATTTTCCTAGGGGCTTCGCAGTGGGTTAGTAAATCCATTCCTTTGCCCCAAAATAAAAACTATTACTTTTTTGTAATAGTGCTCAAGATGGTGAATTGCTTTTATAAATATCAGAGATACATAAGTATCAAATAAGTACCTATTATTTTCAAGATGCTGGAATACATCACATAACATCTTAAAGAACCTAGAGGTTGTGCTAGATTCAGTAAAATCCTGATAAGTTTGGGGCTTAAATCAGTAGGCATTTAATCCCTTTAAAGACAGGCAGCAGCGTTCCTATCCCTCAAGACACTTTGAGTTGCATTTTTGTCCTTGATGAGCCAAGAATGCTGCTTGAGCAAGATCCTCTATGCCCACTTTTCCTAGAAACTGGAATTCAGAAAGGCAGTTTCCAAATGGCTCTCTCGTATTCTTTGCCTTTGTTTTTTTTCTGGGTGGTACTTAATATATCTGGGTGTCATTCTCAGTTCTGTTGTATATTCTCAATTTGAATCCGGACAAAACATCTAATTCTTCTGAATCTTGGCTTTTTATAACACAAGAACACTACTGCCTCCTTTGTCTTGTTTAATTAGATTCCAGCTCTTTGGAACAAGAAGAGAAAGGACTGAAAATAATCAGAAGGCATCTAGTCAATCCATTGTACCAGTATCTTTCTTGAATCATTTGTCTCATCTGTTCTTAAGAAGGATCAATAGAGATTTCATAGCCTCTCCAGATGAGCTACAAAAATGCTCTCCTGTTAGAAATTTTCCTTATATCTAATCTGAGTTTTTGTTCAGAATGTTTATTCTATCCATTGTGTACAGGGAGACTTTTTTGAGACTGTTATTGTTCTCTTTGTAAACACCAATCAACTCAGTCTTTCTTTGCAGATTGTTTCCTCCTGAACCTGTGATTATTCTTGCAGATTTTTCTGAGTCCAGATATGTCTTGAAATGCATCAGCCAAGATGAGATCAAGTTCTTCCACTGAAAAAAAAGGGTTTTCTCATACTGCACGCTAGGCCAGCATAGATTTCATATCAGCTGCAGCCTTCAGATGCTGCTGTAACATTAATGTTGTCATGCTGCCCTCGTGCTGTTTTCTGGCCTTGGAAAATGAAGAACAGTTTACTTTGATACTAAAAAGTTACACACTTAAGCTGGATGATTGTGTGAATAACAGAGCAGTGATTATCTCCACAGGAAAGTTTAATAATATTCAATTAATCGTGAACATTTCTGCAAAAAAAAAAAGTCTACAGATTTGCAACATATTTTATAGGCTGAAACCTCAAGAGATTCTCATGGATGGTTCCAGCAACAGGCACTTCCCCTTCAGCTCCTGCCCTTACTCAATCCCTGATTCTGGTAGATGCACAAGTGCCCTCTAAGTATTTGTCCACCCTCCTGAGAAGTGTCACCATTTTCCTTTTGTGTCTCCTGAACGTCACCTGTCTGTGCTCACCCTGCGTGTTTTCCACACAGAGACTGGAGATTTCTCTGCTCCAAGTCAAGCCTGAAAACTATTCAGCTCTGGACCCAGATGAGAGCTCATAAGTCTCTGTCTTCCTTGCAGTGGTAAAATTTCAGCAGCGCTTTGTGTTCCCTGTTCATTTTGGTGGAACGATGATAGAGCACTGGTGGAGCTCTGACCTTGCTTTTAAAATCTACATGAGAAAAAGCACACAGAAAAAGGTACTTGCTAAAAGTTCTTTCAACTTTGTGTTTTAAAAGGCACAGAAAAACTTGGCATTTGGATTTCCTCCAAATACTTATGTATAAAATGATAGTTTTCCTAAGTTGCCTGCAGAGCTTCATTGCACTTGCTGCAGTCTCAGCCATCAAAATAGACCAAATAATGTGGCTTGAATAAGCTCCCACTTAATCATCCATTGCCAGATAAAGGGGAATGATGTTAAGTGCAGATTCTGTAAGCTGAAGTAACTGATATTCAATCTTTCTACCCAACTAAATGATTTTTCTGAGTTCAAGGCTGAAAGACCAAAAAAAATATTTCCTTCCTTCATCTTTAAAACTTAGTTCTTGATGTTTGGGGATATTGGATCAATTGGAAGTATCAGTCTTTAATCAGAACACAGCTTGTTAAGCAATATTGAATGAGTTAATGTTGATGCAGTTTGATATCATTATTCTGCCTAAGGCCAAGAGGAATCATGTGAAGTGTGAGAAATTGGCTGAAATGATGCTTTTGAGGAAAAAAATATCTTTTGGGTGAATAGATGCAAGTAACCACGTCTGCATAATCATCTGCTTGTGATAAAACCAATGATGAGTGTTAAATCAGCTTATATTTTGTTTTAATCAACACCAACGGTATCTGCCCATCTGTCCTAACAGGAGCTCCTCTTTTAATGGATAAATAATTTGCATCTTTGAGTTTGGAAATCATTCTCAGTTAATAGCATTTGGGATATTCATGTTTTGCATTATATCTGGAACTACCCTAGGTCCTGGAGGAGCTTCCCTTACTGTTGTCTTGCAGATACTTGGAATTGGAAGTAAAGGAAACTTTAATTCCTTTTGGTCTAACTCACAACAGAAAACAGAAGTGATTGTCCATGGCTTTCTCATGCTTTCCCAAGACTTTCATTTCATACTATGCCTTTAGTCAGCTAAAGCTGTCAAGAAGCTTGCAGGATGATTTCTCTCTCTGTCCTCAGCCCGTGGCCATTGGCTCAGCAGTCCTCGAGTTACGCAAGATAATTCAGTCTGAGCAGCTCGCTGTCACCTGTGAAATCCCTGTGAAAGAAGAAGGAGGTCAGACCCAAGTTGGACCCCTTAAGGTTTGTGTTTTCTACATTGAGTTTGAATGGAACCACTTTAGATTACTGATTTTGGTTGGCTATTCTTTTGTTTACTCCTTTTTTTCTCTGTTTTAATTCGCCAGGTCTCAGGCGACCCATTATTAGAAAACATTATCACATTATACCCATTATAAGAAATCTTGAATCCCTTTTTACACCCATTATAAGAAAACATGAATCCCTTTTTGTTTCTTAAGGTTTGGGGTAAATATTTCCAACCTTCTCCAAGTCCACGGGTTTTGCTGTGTGAGATTCCCTTGGCTGCATGGTAGAGCCAGGGTCAGTAAGCTACAGCTTGGGCACAAAAGCCACTTTATGGGTGGATTTTGAGTGGCACATAGACAGGGCTAGGTGCTTTGGCATACGAGGATGTCTGCTAATGAGCTCACTCTGCTTTGGGTAACGCAGGTGTCCCTGGAGCTCGCAGCTGACAACAAGGACTTCGGCTGCACCATGGCCAGGTCAGCTATGGCTGTGCAACGCGTCCCAGCTCACGCCGTAACAAGTCCTCGGCTGGAGTTCCGGGAAGCTGATAGGATTAATGGAAATCCAGAAAATCCTGGTTTCCAACCGAGCCATCGTGAGGACTCGCAGCGGGCGGCAGTGACCAACACGAAGACGGCACGGCTCCCGCAGGCCATATCGACCTCTGTGTCCCCTAATGTGGTGACACGAATGGCTGCACCCGAAGAGGACGGGCTGTTGGTGCACATGCTGCTCATGGTACCCGCTGGAAAAGGTTTTGCCGCTGGAGAACGTGGTTTCCACAGTTCCTGTAACGTGTATTTGAACTGCAAGTTGCTCAGCACAGAGGAGGCAACGAGCTCTGCTGTTGTATGGGGCACAACACAACCTGCCTTCAACTTCTCTCAGGCAAGTGGCACCTTGTCCTCGTTACCTTGCTTGAACTGCATCAGTTCACGCTGACAAACATGTTTCAAAGATCAGTTACTTGGACGTATTTAGGAACCATTTATCTCTGACCAATATGTCACGTATTTTCAATATTGTTCTGGCTGCGCTGCAGAGTTTCTGGCAGATGAGATTTATGAAGTACAAGAGGAGAATGGTCAGGAAAGCCTAGGAGAAAACTGAAAAAGAAGTTTATCCTTTCTTTCTTTATAGAAGTTATATTATTGGTATCCTCATAATTAAGTGTAGATTTTTGTTTTGTTCCGTTGCTTGGTCGTCGTGTTCTTCTTAACAGATTTGTCAGCACAGAAGTCTGGATTTTCATCCTGGCATGGGCCAGAACTTCCCCAGCAAACAGCAGATTTTTCAGACTTATGCTGTATTGCAAACATCACCACGTTTCACAGCCTTTTTTTTTTTTTCTTTTAATAATAATATGAGTTTGTAGTTGATTTTTTTGGCCATTACACTGGAAATGTCAGGATTTTCAAATATATTTTTGTTTGTTTTTTCACAGTACTTAGTGGTTTGAGTCATCAGACTTCTTAGTCTTCAGATGAAAAAGCGGAACACAAAAGTGTAGCAAAAATCATCTGAAACACTTATCTGAAGTGTTTTATTTATTTTAACTTTAAATGGATGTTTACTGTCTTAAAAAGTAGTTGTTTTTAACATAACAGCATTTGTTATCTAAATCACCTTTACTTTCCTGATATGCTCTTTTCCAAGCATACCATTTCTCAGAAACATGTTAGGCAAGGACACTTTTAATTTTTAATTCCCATTTCTAAAGAAGACTATACGCTCTGGAATTACCTAGTGGTATCAGATTGCCCTCTACTTAGCAAACAGCTTCCAATTTTTTTTTTTTTTTTTTTTTTTTTTTTTTTTTTGTGCATTTATTTTGGATTGAACCTCCCCAGGTGATGCCTTTTTTGTTGACTTCCAAACATTTGGAGCGATTCAAGAACAACTTCATGATCATTGAGGCCTGGAACAAGATGGGAAACTCTGGCTGTGACCAACTGCTGGGGTTAGTGAAGCTTCCTCTGCACCAGTTTTACGTGTCATTCAAGTAAGTATCTTTGCTCTGTGTTTTCTTGTCTTGGGATATATCCTGAGTAAAGCTCAGAGAAAAGAGGGTAACGTCTTGAGTGCATGTGGGAGGTTTCTTAATCCTTTCTAGAATGAAGCATTTTTGTTTTGCCAAATTATGCCCAGCATAATAATTAAAAAAAATAAAAAGTAATAAAATAATAAATAATATCAATATTGATAAAATATCAAGAGATAAAATATTATTATTAATAAAAATAAATAATAAAACCCCCATTGCTAGGGATGTTTTCCATTTCTACGGCACAGGACAATACTTGTGATATCAGAAATGTGTTTAAATACTTTGTTTTGACTGTTTTAATCCCACAGCTGCTAAAAACAATTTAAATTAATGGAAATAATAGAACAGATTCTCTTTAATTCGAAGAACTAGTTCATTTTGGTTTGATCAGACTAATCCTATGTGGAAATCAGATGGTGCTTGAGCAGACTGGTCGTTATTACGTTTATTACTAGTGTCTCATTTCTGTAATTGTTTGTATCTTGTGTGTAATTTGCTTGGTTTTGCTTTCAGTTTATTCTCAAAGGGTTTTGCAGTTTTTGACTTGATGGAAGCTCCATCATTTCTTGTCTTCCTGCCTCGGAGATGTAACTAGTTCCTAAAAATGCAGTGTATTCTTGAGAGTCCTGTTCCACGTCGACTCCCCACAGATTCCCAGGCTGGTTGGTCATGAAGGCCATGCTGCTTTTGAGAGAGCTCTGCTTTCTCAGTGCTGAAAAGGCCATTCCCACTCAGATGAAAGTGCATCTGTGTTTTGTGAAGACCAACATAACTGACTTTTGGAGGAATGCAGAGAGTTTGGTTTCTAGCACGTTAAAAATTTCACTAGAATTGAGCTGTGTGTCAGCTTTTTCCTATTCAGGTAACCTCTTCAAAGGCATTTATTTTCTTTTAATTTGTTTTAATCTACTGTAGAGATCCGAAGATTTCCCATCTGCTGCTGCAAGCACAGTATCCGGTCGTTGCTGTGGACAACTATATGCCCGTGATAGATGTTTTTACAGGAAACAAAAGTGGAAGCCTGAGAGTCGTTCTGGCTATGGGGTCAGCTCATCAAATAGTGGAACTGCAGAGGCTAAAGACCGAGGAAGGAGACGGCCCTCCCGTCGCTCCGCGTCCTGCCCACTCCCTGGATCCTCCTCCTCTGACGCCCGCAGTGGTATCAAGCCCTAAACTGCTGTTCTTGCTGCTAGCAGGATTTTTAGCTATGATTTCATTAACAGATCATTGGTTTCCAGTCTCTTCCATAGCCAGTTTTGCTGTTGATCATCACATTCTGTGCAAAAGCACAGTGTATTATCTGTTCTTTTTCTATCACCCTGTTTTCTCTCACCAGTCTTGGCATTATCCCTGTTTTTAACTGCCCTGCATGTTCATCATTCTGCCTATATGACAAGTGCAGTAAAAATCTATTCCAGAAAATTGTAATTCTTACAGCCTTGTTCCGTGCCACAAAGGTTTTACCACCAAGCTTCAATTAGATGTGTATGAGCTTCCATGCTTAAAAATGTATTCCTGACTTTTCAGGGTACAAATTTGCTATCCTGATGTTAATTTTTTGTGAACATTCGAGAGAAAAATATATCTCTCTGTGGTTTTCCTTTCTTTTTTTCCAGCAGTTGGATGGAGAAGGGGAGGACCTGATGGAGCATGTGTTTGAGGTTCGAGTGGACAGTGTGAAGGGCCTCACCCCCTTGCAGGCCACGGTTTGGGGGGAAGCCGACTGCTACGTGCAGTACCACTTCCCAGTGCAAGAGACTGCCTGCCAGGGAGCTGGACTGCATGAGGATGGCAAGTTGCTTTCACCATAACTCCTTATTTAGAGCTTTGTGTTAGTTAAATGTTGCTTTTTAGTGTTCTGCCTGCTGAAGTAAAGCAGTATTTGGTTCTCTGCACTTCCATAATGCAACCAGGACCAATGAAGGAGTATTTAAATAAATAAAATTCCAGGAATGAGCTTAGAGTTTGCTTTAATACAATGAATAGGGATATATTATTTTCTCTGAAAAATAACACTCCCAGTAACACTGTTCCACAGCATCTGCTGGGGATTATGTCAGCTTCCAGCCACATCCAGCAGCAGCTTTTTCAGCCTGTGATCCCCAAATTTGTGTTTCCAGGGAGGACTCCCCAGCACTTGTGTCCTTCTTAGCTTGCCCAAAACCAACTCAAGTGTCTGAAGCTTCAGCGCCCAGTTCAGAATGTGAATATCTCCTGCTTCTCTCCTTGTGAATGGGAATTCAGGACTGACTCTTTAACCAACTCCTTTGACTTGCAGGCATCAAGCTAAAGGCTTTTCGTACAGCAACCACCTTGTGCATCCCTGATCCCATCTTTCACGACGAGCATCGTCATTCCCTGTTGGTTCCTGCCCATGTCCCAGTGCAGAGGCTCCTGGTGGGTGCGTTTACAGCACCTGGAATGTCTGCAGGAGGAATCCAGTTTGAAGTCTGGTGCAGGTACAGAACAACATACTGTGATCTGTAGGTGTCATAGCAATAGACGTAGAGGAGAATCTGTCGAAAAAAAACTCTGGTTACAGAGGAGAAAATAGTGAGCTCATCAACATCTGGTCCTTTTTTCTTTTTTCTCCCAAAAAAGTGCTGATTATCTTTTCTTATGACTTTGTTAGCAAATGTCTGCTCTCAGTTTTCTTTTCTCCGCTTTATCAGCATAGTAGTACTTAACAGACTGATTTTTATTGTTTTTTTTTCCCTACTACAGTCACTGGCTTCAGACTATGCTGCAGAATGTTTGCATATTGTCTTCATTGGTCTTTCCCATGCTCTTCCTGGATCATTAAAGGATCTTAGCTTACGTTTGTTCCTGCTTACACAACATTTTGTGCTACAGATAGGATAACCTCATCTCATTTAACTTGAAGCTCAAATCATAGTTTCTTTGGCAACTGAAGCTAATTAGTGGTAACAGAAAGTAGAGACCACAAAGACAGGCAACTGTCTTAGAAAAGCATATTTATAAACTGCTCATACTAAACAAACCAAACTATGTAAAATTCACAAATTCATATGAGAGTTATTATATGTAGGTCATGTTTACACTGATATTGATAATGCCCAGAGCAGGTTGAAGTTACCAATTGTTAGTACCTGGCATTTAAAACCAGTGCTTTAATTCAGTTTCCTGAAAAATCCTTTTTGGTGTTACTACGCAGGAGCACATATTATTTTTCCTTCTGTAGAAATTTCCTT
The DNA here is from genome assembly GCA_013389825.1 of Crypturellus undulatus. NCBI lineage: Eukaryota > Metazoa > Chordata > Aves > Tinamiformes > Tinamidae > Crypturellus > Crypturellus undulatus. Next base: position 19,943 of record VWPW01020177.1, read on the forward strand.
ACTTGAGTTTGTTCCTCAGCTACCGGGAGACTGAAAACTAATGTTGGAAAACACCTGAATTAAAGAGAACTTGTGTTCTGTTCTGAGATAAATGCTGCTCATTCTGTCATCATGGAAACACCACGACTGTACACTGCTTTTTTGTGTCTGACCAGGTATTATTATCCAAATGTCAGAGACCAGATGGTTGCCAAAGGGACCTTGCCTTTGTCACGGCTGTGTGCCATGGTGACCATGCAGCATCGTGAAGAAATAGGGATACAGACCTTTAATCTTCCACTGGTCCCAAGGACTGATTCCTGTGAGGAATTCCGGTCATCAGGTAGGGAAGATTTGGGATTTTTCACTTTATATATGAAAGCCTGTGCATTCACTGACAAGGAGAATAAAAATATGTGTGTTTGTTGGTAACTGATATCAAGCACACGTGCTTTTCCTACCAGCTTTCATTGGAAGAATCAGTAATTAAACACAAGCAACCTCAAACTCCGTCACAAAGGCTTAGCAGGAAGATGCAAGAATTAAAGACAGATCATTAAAAATAGTCCCAAAAAAATAAAATACAGAAAAGCTGGGACAGGAGAGCGAGTTCAGTGTTTTTCAGCTACTTGTAATAATAATTAGCTGCTTGCAGGGCTTTTTTTGGTGACTGCTGATGATAAACTGGTTTTTTTTTTGATGTCTTTGTCACTGCAGTGCTATAAAAATGATGTAAAAACCCTGCAGTGGTGTCTGCAAACTGGCAGCAAGTGCACACATGAGGGTGGGTGGGGTTGGCCCATCCTGCTTCTCATGGGTCGTAAATTTAGCTGTGAAGAGGAGCCCTTACAATGACTGATGAGACTGTCCACAGGACAGAAACACTAAAATTTTTCTCTGCCTCCAACATCAGGCCATAATTTCTGGCTGAGTGAGAGCATCTTGTAGAAAAAAAATCAATCTTAATACACTTGAATTCCCAGCTCTGCATCTGTGTTTTTCACATGGATTTTTTTTTTCAGCATTAATAGAGTAAATTTTGTGTTGCAAGATATAACAAAGCACTGATTATTTTGGATGTAGCTTTATAAAAAGCTGACCATTTGTTCTCTTTTTTTTTTCTTCCTTTATTTAATCTAGGGTTGCTTGATGTGAGTGTGAGATACCGATGTTCCATGAAAACAGCAGCAGGAATAGGAAGTGCTCGAGCTGTATCTCTTTCTGTACACGTCCACAGAGCAGCTGGTTTGCAGGCAGCAGCCAGGTAAAGTCTAATTGTAAAACAAAGATTTCTCTCTCAAAATAGCCTTATCTGGAGGCTGCAGGCTGAGGCATTAGAACAAATTGTAACTAGGCAGCTTTTTATCTGTAGGGACATAGAGTCAAGCTGGTCCTGATCAGAAGAGAAAATAACTTTATAAAAAACATCAGTGGTTATTTTTGTCCCTTAAGCTGCAGCGTTGTGCAGGAGCATTTGTTCTGCAAAGGCTCCAGACTGTAGGGCAGGCAGTGAGGTAGTTTAGATTTGCCGTGCATTAGTATTACTTTTTTCATATTTTTTTCTCCAATAAAAGCTGATATCCACCCCTAAGGGCAGGATGGCTCTTGTCATTCTAGAGCTATGTCCCCTGACCTTCCCTGAGCGTTGGTTGGTCTATCTTAATTGAGGCAGGTTCCACATGATGAAGATCACTCCCATATGGTGCTCTGAGAAGTTAATAAAGTTGGAATTTCCTTCAAATTACTTCCAAATCCTGATTCTTCAGGTGTGTGGCCTGAATAGCACCTGGACTGATTTAGCTGTGAGTGATTTCGTGTGCCAGTGTCACCTCCTGTTGTTTATCAGTACTAGTGTATAAAAATTATGTGTCTTGGCATTTGCTTTCTTCTGGAGCAGGTTCTCTGCAACGTTGTCCTACCATTGCCTGTTTAGGGCTGTTTCTAAAGGTGCTGAGCACTTTCTCTCCTATTTTGGCCCCCAAAGTGGTGACCTGGTGATGGCTACTCCCACCATTTCATACATGTTCCTAGACAAACCCACAGCCATCTGTTTTAAACCCAAATCTATTTTAACCTATAGCAGTCCCTCCGTGCAGATAAAAACATTTTCCAAGTGCTTCTAAGATAGGCAAAACCTGGGAATGTAAAATCCAAGTTTTTTGTCTTTGTCTCATGGCTCATTTCACCGTGAAACCTTTGCTTTGCTTGCATTGCTACCTAGCTTTATTGCACATGATATTAATTCCCCTCTCTGCTTTCTTTTCCCTTCTTGAATGAAGAGCTGCTGCAGAAAAGAACCCTTCACTCCAGTACTATGCAGGTGTGGGAGTCAATGCCTACGTCTCCGTGTGCCCCTCTTTCCTCCCGGAGAGGGAGAGCCGGAATACGCGCGCTGTGGCTCACACCTTCTGCCCGGAGTTCGGGGACCACATGGAGTTTCCTTGTCGCCTCATCGTGCAGAAGAGCAGCGGAGAAGCCTCTTCTCTGGGGGAGCTCTTGCACTCTGCCACTGTCGTCTTCTCCATCTACCATCAGAGCATCAGGTCAGGTAAGCAACACGAGTGCAGGGACTATATCGTGGATTATTTTCGATAATGTTCCAGCCCCGTTAATTTTCAGTTTAGAAGAGAGACTTTGTGCAGTCAATAACAGGTGTAATTAGCTAAGATGCCTTCAGAGAAAGCTTTGGGAGGGACTGTTCCCCATGCACCAGGAGTTAAGGCTTCCAAGACTCCAGGTGATCAAGATCTCTTCTAAATGAAAAAATAATAATAGTGAGGATGGAGCAAGTGTCCTGGAATGAATGTGCTCTGGTGTACATTGGCAGTACTTGCAGACAAATGTTGTTCACACTCCGTTTTCTCCCGAATTTGGACCTGATACGTCCTGAGCCATTTGTTTGGACTTTTGTCCTTTTTCCATGAGTTAAAAGTTTCTGGCAGCTAAGCTATCTGCCATTGATGTGATGCGGCTTTTTCTAGAAAGAGACTCTGAATCTTGCATCCTAGTTTGCTCTATTTGCAATTTTTTTTATTTTTCCAGCCACTGACACACTGGCAACCCAGACATCAAGAGATTATCTGCTTGGCACCGTCACAGTTCCAACCAGAGACCTGCTGAGAAAAAGATCAGGTAACGTGGCAGTTACACTAGCAACACTTTATATAGATGCTCTTGTAATTAATTGCTTAAATCAAATCTGTTTCTTGTTTTTTGGACCAAAGTTCTCTCAGGCATTGCATACATGTGTGTTAAAAATCCTATATTAAGAAACTCATACAGTGGAAGCTGGTTGAAGATCAGCTTTCAGTTTGCTGGACAGTAACAGCAGTTGATGTCTGTGATTAGTATATTTTGTGCTAATGGGAGTCTTCCAGAAATTAAAAGAGAGCAGCCAGTTGCACCTTACTAAGTCTTATACTATATAGAGGGCACTATAAACTGCTGCTTATTTTCTACTTTATGATTGAAAGTCCAAGAGTCATAGAATTTGATTGAGAACCAAGGATGCTCTTGAGATGACAAATCTGGAAACAAAGGCTTAGAAAATTTAAAAAGCAGTTGGATTAACCTGTTATTTTATTCCTTTATTTATTTATTTCTGAAATGTAAAATACCATTTCTAGTATTGGAGATTAGTGAGGTATGGTCTGATTGTGGAATGAGAATCAGAAGTGGGAAGTGAAATGCTTTGGGATCACAAGTACATGTGAGGTTTGCTGAGGTGTGACAAACTGTTATTTTTTCAGCTTAAAATTGTTTTGACAAATTCCAAACTTTCACTTCCAAAGTGAAAGTCCTTTAGTCCAATGACTAAAGCATGAAAAAATCTTTACTAACATTTTCCAGGAGGTTGGATAAGGCTAATTTTGATCTTTTATCCTACAGGAATTACAGGCTGGTACCCAGTTATCCTCTCAGAGGACTTAATGCCTTCTCGTGGTGCAAACATCATGCAGACCATCGTGGGAGGCCTGGAGCTTTCCATAACTTTTGCTCGCCACGATGACAGGGAGCATGTTTTGGAGGCTGCTAAATTTTTAGGCTGGAACAGCGAGGAAAACCCTGAGGACAGCATGGATGATAGTGATGAATGGGAACAGGGTGACAATCCAGCAGTTGTGACTGTTTCTACCCCAAGGGTATGGCTGCCAGTCCACTGCGTGCTGCTCGGAGGCCAGAAACAGCTGAATAAAAGCACTTATTGCTACCTCAGGTATAAACTGTATAATCAGGAAGCCACATGGACTTTGCTTAGGAGGCCAAAATTGAGTGATGACAAAAAGAACGTCCTGGTGAACTTCAAGAAACCAACCAGGATGACCCTCCGAAGGAGCCAAGGGCTGCGTTGGTTCCTCAGGGAGGAGAAGTTAGAAATGCAGGTGTGGTGGGCCTACGGTAAAGAAAAGGATGTGAAAAGACCCCTTGATACAGATCGTCTTGTTGGATCTGCCTACATTGACCTTGCAGCGCTTGCGGAGAGCTCAAAGAAAACGCTGAGCGTTAGTGGTGAGTTCCTAAAGAACATTCCCTCATTCCATCCCTCTTAAATGATGTTCTTGTTGGCTTAACTTGCCTAGTCACCTTAAACAACAATTTTATAGTTTTGTTTTGCCCTTTAAGAACTCAACTGCCCTCTCCTCTGCTTGGAGATCAACAAAGTTAATGCACTTGCTTCCTCAAGTTCCAAACTTAGCAGGCTAAATGGGTGGAAAGTTGACATTAATGATCAATAATGGGTGAAAAAAAATAGCCTGGATTAGCCTTGAATGTTTCTTCAGAATTACAGATTGTGCCTCACTGATTTGGCATCCGAATAGAGTGAAAAAGAGCCAAGAGTAGGAAAAATGACTCCCAAGAAGGCTGAGTGCCAGTGATCAGAGCAAAGGACGGGGCACTGGGAGTATCTTGGAAACTGCTGTGCTCTTCAGTTAGCTGCACTTTTATTGACTGTGAGATATCCAGCACAGCCAGCAGTTTGTAGGCTGATCTATGGATAGGTCATTAGCTCCATTTTTAGTGCTGGAGGGAAAATGAAGGTGTTTGCATTTGGGGAGGTGCTGCCTGTTCCTACCTTTACAAGCTGGTGCTCGTAATACTGCCCTTGGTAAGAGCTTTCACAGAAATTATGTTGGAAAGCAATTTGGTGAGATCTCTCAATCAGTGAGATCTTTACTGTGATCAGCTCTGGCAGGAGAGTGCAGGGAAGACGGGGCCAAACTCTCCTCGGTGGTGGCCGGGGCCAGGACAAGGGGTCCCGGGGACAAGCTGAAGCCCAGGCAGCTCCATGTCCATGTGGGGAAGAACTTGGTTGGGGTGAGGGTGCCCGAGCCCTGGCACAGGCTGCCCAGAGAGGCTGGGGAGGCTCCTGCTCCGCAGATCTCCAAAGGCGCCTGGATGCGCCCGGGTGCCCCGTGCTCTGGGTGTCCCTGCTGAAGCAGGGGCTGTGCTGGGGGGTCCCTAGAGGTCCCTGCCAACCTCAGCCCTTCTGGGATTCTGGGATTCCCTTTGGCTTGTTCAGCTGGCTGCTCGGGCACTCTCTTTGCAGGGGTCTATCCACTGTTCCGCTGCAACGCCGCAGACCTGGCGGGAGCCGCCGTGCGTGTCCATGTGGCGCTTTCCTCCCCGGCTGCTGCCCTGGGCTGCAGACCTCGCTGCGCTGAGGGCTCCAGCAGCAGCGAGGATGAAACAGAGAAAGCACCAGACGTCCCTGAAAATCAGAGTGAGAAGCTGGAGAATGTAAATTCCAAAGTCACCCCCGGAAAACACTCTGAAGAAGAGTTGATGTCTCTGGAAAACACAGTTGCTGTCACTATCCTTGTGGAAAGAGCAATGCATCTAAGTTTAAAAGGTAAAACAAAAAAAACAACCCTTATTTTTATCCCCCCTTGGATCTGCTCATGACAAGTACTGCAAGGAGAAATTTAAAAATAGAAAACCAAGGAATTCTCATCAGATTTATCAAAACACAGTGGATGAGATGGGTTTTGAGCTTGGCTTTGTGGGGTCACAGCCCTAAGATCATTGCATAAGCACAGGGGAAGCAGGAAGAGGAATTATCCCGGTTATCTCTGTTAATGAAAAATAAAATATGAACAATATTCACATTGCAGCTGACAGCTGAATTCTGAAGTTAAGTGTTATCTGAACAACTTAACCCCAAGACACTCATATCCCAGACTGTGCCAATCCTGCATTTTTAGCATATAATCAATGTGTAAAGCCAGCTTATTTGTGCTATCTAGAGGCTGCCAGGCACAGCAGGGAGGAAGGGCAATATAAGGACAGAGCAGCCTGAAATCACCCATCTCAACACCCAATTGCCCTCCTCTAAAGTGAGAATTACTGCACGACCTGATCACTTCGTGTTTGCTCAGCATTTGCAGTGATCAGATATTGTTCAGACCATTGCTTGCCACCTAAATACAGAGAAGAATAAATGATTTTTTTTGAAAACATCTTTGTTCAAATGTCAGTTTTCCTTCTTTTTTTGATTAAAAAAAAGAGCACTCAGCATTTTCTGATGTGATACTTAGAGCACAACTAAGAGTCAAATAGAAGTCATGAATTTAGTACCACTATTTCTGGTAAATACTGAGTACCACCAGAGGCCTTTTTTAATAAGCTCTGATCTTCATTACTGTGTTACAGATAAAATATGTTAGAATGCATTTCCAGTCCAGTATGTTTTAGGTGACAAACTTTATGTAATTTTTTTCCTACAAGAAAGTGAGCTAGAATTTGAGAAATGCTCCTTTGGCCTTTGACTGTAAAGGCTGATTTTTAGGTCTTCCTTTATTGTGAGCAGGTCCAGACAGGTCTGACTTGTTTCTCTGAGCCGAGCACGTTACCCACGTATGTTTTTCACTTGCCATGTCCATGGGCTTAGCAACAGAGGTGATTTTTGAACATATGTTTTAAACTGAAATCACTGTGTGCACTAAAACAAAATTACAAAGCTACCCATCTACCATGGAAAACTCTGCAGATCAAGGGATAAAGCAGGACAGGAAACCACTGCAAATTGATCCCATTTGATCAGAGCATCAGACTTGAGGAGAAAAGCGAATTTTTTAGTTAAACCAAGTTTGTACCTGTCAGTTTTGATCCCAGCTTGTGGCCAGCAAGGGCTTAGCCAAGTCCCAGGCACATGCTGCCTCCATGGAAAGCAGGGAGGAGGAAGGAATCCAGAACAACTCGTGTCTGAACGCTGTTTGGTTGCAAAGTCTGGCTTTGTTTTCCCCTTGGCTAAATCCACCTCCGCCAGCTGCAGATTCAGCATCTCAGCAGCTCCACAAGCACTGAAATATTCTTGCAGCTTTACAAGTTGTGCCCATTGCAGCTAATTAACCTCAGTAATGGGAAAGCATCTAAGAGGGTCCCTGCCTTGAGGTGAGCTCATTCGTTGTGTGTGTTCCCACAAGTCTTCTCGCACGTTATTCCAGGACAGATGAGGGAGAAAGTGTTTGTGTTTCCTGCTCCATTCATGCAAGACACTTCACAAAGCTTTGGAACTAGTTTAGGTCTAGTTTAGGTGCACGGATTAAAGACAGTACTTCCCACATGGTGGATTTCTTTCTTAAGCAAATAGTTTTAATTACTGGTCTGCNGTTCGTTGTGTGTTCCCACAAGTCTTCTTGCACGTTATTCCAGGATGGATGAGGGAGAAAGTGTTTATGTTTTCCGCTCCATTTATACAAGACACCTTACAAAGCTTTGGAACTAGTTTAGGTCT
>VWPW01020178.1:0-15752 GCA_013389825.1 Crypturellus undulatus
CTGTCCTACATTTCCAGTTTGGAAATTATACATATAGATGGGAAAGGGCCTGTTAGAAGTCCTCCAGCAACTGGCTTTTGTGGTTGTTCTTGCCAGGCAGGGGGGAAAATGTCTGGGGCCACAGGACTGGGCCATGATCCTTAGTGCTGTCTCTCTTGTGGCATGGAGTTGCCTTCTGCAAAGAAAGGCTTTGTATGTGAGGGTCTTTATTCACTTTTGGGTTAATTTGAGTTCTCTGCACCAGCAACAGTTGCTATGGGGTGTTCCTGACCTTTGAGGAGGAGAAAGTTACTAGGAATGAATAAGCTTAGAGGCTTTTGGTTCAACAAGACAAGTTAGGAGAGACCACTCAGCTCTGCTGTGTCTGCAGCATCCCTGGCTTCGATTTTAGCTGGATCATGCCATACTTCTCCCAGCAAGAAGCACTATTGCTGCACAGCTCCAGGACCAAGTGGTTGCAGCCTCCTACGTGCCAGTGAGCTGTGACTGGTACAGGTTTGCCAATGCTCCCATGAGCTTTCTATGCTGGCCTGTAGCCACGGATCCCATCTTTCAAGGTGCCGGCTGGCACAGGTGAATGCCAAGCAGTTCATCCCAGGCCTTGGGAGTAGGTTCACCTGCTAATGAGACAGTCTGAGCCACAAGACCAGTCACTGGCCAAAGTCAACAGCAATCTGCTTTGCTTCCTCGTGCTTGGCTTCACAGGGGACCTGATGGGTTGATAGCACTGCAGGAAGCGCTGTGGCTTGTCTTATTCTCCTGCCAGACACCTGCAGTGAGGGTTTTCACTTGCAAACACAGGCCTGACTGCCACGTGGACGTGGCTTCTGTGTGCCAAGTCCACAACCCAGGTGGCGAGAGCATCTGAGGTGCTGAAGCAAGGAGATATGTGCATGTAGCTTTTGTGCTGCTCCAGAGATGCTTGTGGGTTTGGGAAACAAATGTCATCCTTTACTTACTGGACCCAGAGGTTCTGGCCAACAGCAGCTGAGGTGGGCAGTGCCACCGTGCGGGGCTGCTGGCTCTGCCATGCTTCTGCTGCATGGATGCCCAACCAAAGTGCCCTGGTCCCCCAGCTGGCCTTTGGGAACTGACCATCCTTCCTGAAGGGAACTGACCAGCATTCCTGAACCGACCGCCGCTTTGCCTAGGAGACCAGCCTGCTCAGCAGAAAACTGTTGATGTGAGAATCACATTTTCATTCTTACCTTTGGATGAATCAAGACCAGTCAGAGGTGAAGGTCTCATAGCTGAAGCAGCTGAGACCTTTGGGAACAGTGTTGTGCTCTGACCAACATCTCCTCCAGCTGATGATCCTGCTAATCCTGTTCCTGCTTCTTCATATGCTGCTTCTGGCATATGTCACGGCCTCTTCATTGGGGGCCAGAGAAGCAGGTTGAGGTGCAAGAAGTTCCCCAGAAATGAACGCATTTACCAGCCTCCCTGCTGTTACCCAGCTCTCGTGGTTCACCTCAGAAATGAATCTTTAGGGAGAACCTAAAGCATCTCCCCCACCCAGAATCTTGTTTCTCCTAAAAGCCCAGTGCCATTAAAATGCTGACCGTAAATCATGACTACCGTGTTCCTGAATCAGTCCTTGTGTTTGCATCCCAAGCACATCAAAATGCTGATGAGGACTGCATGAGGCAACATTTGAATAAATTTTGATTAAATACCCACGTCTTTGAGTAACTCATATGGTTTGGGCTCAGACATGGGCTGGGAATTAGTAAGGAAATACTGTTTTTCCAGGTAAATTGCCCCTTGTAAGTACACCCTACCTTTTGGAGGTGATAGAGGTTTCATAGTAGTCCAGTGGACACAGAATTGAAGCATTTCTCTTTTGCGGGTCACTCTGGCTATGCCAGCATCCTTCTGACCTGCTCAGTGTATACAGATACCTCAAAGGAGGCAGTGAGGAGCATGGGGCTGGCCTCTTTCTGCCATGGCCAGCGAAAGGACTAGAGGAAACGGTCACAACCTGAAGCACCAAAAGTTCCACAGGAACCTAAGGAAAGATTTCTTGACAGGGAGGGTCAGAACTGCTCCATAGAGCACTGGAGCAGGTTGCCAAGAAAGGTTGTGCAATCTCCATCTCTGGAGATATTCAAAACCCTCTTGGACGCAGTCCTGTGTAACGTGCTCTAGGTGACCCTGCATGTGCAGGGGGGTTGGAGTAGATGATCTCTAAAGGCCCCTTCCAACCTTAATGATTCTGTGTTTCTAAAAAAGGCTTACCAGGAAATCCCTGTGATCCCTGGCTGGTTGTTGGCATTTCTTTTCTTAAAGTAACACTAATTCTGAAAAAAAAAAAAAAAAAAAGCAATTCCTTAGAGATAGAAAATAAGCAGCTTGGGAAGAGATGCTCAATTTACCTGATTGATTTTGCTTAATTAGACACATCCTCATATCCAATACATGCAAAAATTTTGGTGGCAGAACTTTTAAAGCTCTTTTAATATTTAACACTTTTATGGCTAAAAATAAAACCATTCTTAACATTTAACTTAAATGGCCCTGCTGCAATTCCAAATGATTTTGTTTAACTTCCTGTCAGTGCAGGCTGGGCAGGAGTTTTACAGGAAAAAAAATGGATATCCGGGTGTGCAGCAGCTTGCCTGTGCATCCCTCAGACCAGTGAGAAGGGGCATTTCCAGGTGGATATAGGGAAAAAAAATTCACCCTGAGGGTGGTGCAGCTGCAGGACAGGGGCTAGGGAGGTGGAGGGGCATCTCCAATTCTGGAGACCTTCAAAAAATTCCTGGACAAGACCATGGGTTTCCTTGGGCCCTGGCTTGGAGCAGGAGGATGTGCCAAGACCTCCAGCACTCCCTTCAACCTTGAACTTTTCTCTAAATTTTGCAATTTAGGATGATATTGTATGGGAGAAAAGATAATCCTAGCTAAACAGCCCTCTCTGACCGCATTCAGAAGGAAGTCATTCATCACGTAATATATGTGGATGAAAGTCATTCCATTCCTTTCCATTCCTTTTAATAGACTTACGCTTTAAAAAATGTATTTATCATACCTACTGAATTCAGTCTACTTTTTCCAGAAGGTTTAAGCTCTTTTTAGCATTTGCTTCTCATTGTATGTGCCCTTAGAAGCACGATATAAAAGAAAACTAGAAGGCAACGGCTTTTAAAAAAGGTTTCTATCCCTAAAACAAAAAATAAATACACCAAGAAAAGCCCAAACTGATAAAAGCTTGGGGTATCTAAGGAAAATATTTTGTGTTTAAGAGAAAAGTGACCTCCGAGAGGCATGTATTTGCGTAGCTCTTCAGGGCAAAGGTGGGATGCACAATCCTGATGCAGAAAGCCATCAGAAAAAGTGATGCTACTTGCAGAGGACAGTGTTGGGGAGGATGAGCTTTGGGAAAAAGCAGTGGGTGGATGGAAACGTTAAGCACTGGTTGAGAAACACAGGAAGTTTGACCCAGGCAAGTATAAACTGGCTTCCTGATGGACTAAGGGCTGCTCAGTGTCCCATGAGACGGGCTTTCTCACATTCTCCGAGCAGAGATAGTCAATACTAGAGACCTTTTGTATCCTGACAAAATCTTAAGTGTGAACATTTAGAATAGAAGCATTTGAAGCTCCAAAAGAGAGAGAGGAAATGGTCAAAGTCAAGATGAAAAAGTGGGTGAATGTTCAGGGTAAAATCATCCCCAATCCACCAAGTCTAATGCTCTTCAGAGCAGAGAGTGGAAAATAAGATTGTGATGACTACCTCCATTTAAAAGCACCTTAGTTCCTCCGAGGATAATCTTTTGGCATGGACAAGACAGGATGTAAAGCAACGTTTCAGGGCAGTGGCAAGAGAAAGCCAAATGACAGAGGGCTACCAAAACCAAATGAGGATACATTTTCCAGAGCCTGTGATGAGGGAGAGACACTGAAATGAAAGATAACCACCTTCCTGAGCTTCCTTGGATGAAAGAGGAAGCCTCCTGCAATACCATCCCAAGCAGAACGGAGGAACCCATCGGGGAAAGTCAACTCCAGCCAACCCAGCAAGCGTGCATGGCTGTTTTGGCTCTAGTAACTGATCTCCAGGGCAGAGACTCTTCAAAAATGGGATGGGTGTCAAGAAAGCATTCGATACTCTTTGCGGCTCTTTACTGAGGTGTCTTGACTTGCCCACAGAAATCCTATTTCAGCTAAAGGCATGGTCTCAGAGTAAACATGGGCAAAAAAAAGAAAACCCTCCTGTGGGCAGAAAATAGGGCTAGAGAAATGCACATCTCCAGCATTTGAAAGAGCATTCCTTACTATGTACCTCTCTTTCTCACAGGGAAGATTTCCTGCTCTTTCCCTCCACCACTCGCATCCCAAACACGTTTATTCCTTTCCCAGGATCTTTGCTACCATGGGTATTTCTGGGCACTATTGAAACATGATTTTTTTTTATAACTCTTTGTGGGGAAAAAATGATGTCGGCTGTTTTAAATCATTTGGAAATGTTCCTTTAGGAAACAGTTGTTATCAACATTATACCATCATTGATGTTTGTGTCTGATGCCATTAAGAGCAAAGCTTGGGCTGAAGAATGAGCAAGTGTTATGTATAATGTGAATAAGTGTTGTGTAGGAACCACGTGCTGTTGTGTTTAGAGTCACGAAGATGATTAAGAGACTGGAACATGTATCGTATGAGGAAAGACTTAAGTGAGCTGGGCCTGTTTTCCCTAGAGAGGAGAAGATTGAGAGGAGATCTGACCGACCTGTACAAGTATCGTAGGGGTGAATGTAGGGAGGATGGGGCCAAACTCTTCTCCGTGGTGGCTAGTGACAGGACAAGGCATAATGGGTGCAAGCTGAAACACAGGAAGTTCCACCTCCATGTGAGGAAGAACTTATTTACCGTGAGAGTGCCAGAGCCCTGGCACAGGCTGCCCAGAGAAGCTGTGGAGTCTCCTTCTCTGGAGATCTTCCAAACCCACCTGGATGCCACCTTGTGCCATGTGCTCTGGGTGTCCCTGCAGGAGCAGGGTTGGATTAGATGATCTCTAGAGGTCCGTGCCAAGCTTAACCATTCTGTGATTCAATGAAAATATGTATTTTCACAGAGAAATCCTACATACATAATCTAGTTCTAAATAAGAAGATGAATGTAGACAAGTAACAGTGATTGCACAGAATGTGTTTTCCTTATTTTTTTAGGACAAACTAACCTTTCTGTGCCATTGTATGTTTAAATGAAATTTATCTTAATAATTGCACCAAGATCTCCAGCAGAGAGGAGAAGCCAAACTGTTGAGTCAGGCACATTATGCAGGACCTAGGTCATGTTTGACTTGCATAGAAGTGGCAGCTCTAGATATTTTCCAGTATGAAAAAAAATACACTGCTCTAGGAGTGGGTTTCATTTGTTTCAAATGAGCAGCACTCCAAGACTGCTCTGGGCAGTTGAGTATTTCTCTATTACTTGTGTTGACTTTCCTATAGGCTTCTACATGCAGAACATGCTCAGACATCAGGTCAACCAGCATCTCCCATTCCCCACACCCTGCCCCATTGCAGGGTAGCTCTCATTTCACAGGTCCTGCCCACATCACTCTTGCTTTATCTAGCAGGGCAGAGCTGAACCTCCTGGGTGAGACTCAAGCACCACTGTAAAAGCTCTGCCCCAGAAATACTCATCACAGACCCACGGTGGTGAGCAGATGGAGTAAGAGGTTTGAGAGGAGCTGTGGGGACGGCTGGAGGTGGGAATAGACAGAAACTAAGTGTTTGGTTGGTGATGGGGAACGGCAGGTATCTTCTAGGTTGACGTGGCCTCCCAGCCTCGCTTATTAGGTGTTTTAAATCAACCTCTCAGATTTAGTCCAATGAAAACAACGGGCAATTCAGCCCAACTCAGAGTAACAACAACAAAAAAATTCCTGCCGCTTTTTTGGAGGGGAGCACCCTCCTCCACCCATGCAGCCACACCATGCCTTTCCCTTTGAGTCATCCTTGCCTGCAGCAAGACCAGGATCCTCTCATCCTCCTTGGCTAACATCTTTTGGACTATTCCAGTGGCAGGAGGAGGCCCCTGGGCTGATTCACAGCACCTAGACCTCATTTTCTCCCAGACCAGCAACTCTCCCATCCTTAAATCCCCCTCTATCTTTGCTCGCCGGAAACCACACAGGGTTCTCCTTTCTCACCAGATGTTTCCCAGCTAAGAAACACAATGTGGACATGCCCATGTGAATGTGAACTTTGCCACTCACAAAGCTGCAGCTGTAATGATGGGATATGAGCTTGAAATGTCAGTAGAGCTCAAGACTGCACAAGGACGTGGGGTTTCCACATGTGCAAGGCACACTAGTCCTTCAGGCCTTTTTGTGGGAGGAATTTATTGCAGCACACTTGGTTTGCTAAGGCAGAGAATTGCCCAAAAGGCTCAAGCAAGAAACATCTGTCTATAAAAAGCTCAAGTCACGGCCAGAAAACAAGGGGTTGTCCTACTGAATGCCAGATCCTGGGTCACCAGTGTCTCTGAAATGTTCTTTATCATCCTTGTTGAAGTCTTTGGCCATCCCTTGGCTGGGGATGGGTATTTGGGTATCCAAATGGACCAAAGGGGTTCCTGGCAAAGCTGAAGCAATAACAGAAACACTCTCAAACTACAACTCCTTCCAAGGCTCACTGTGGCTTCTGAAAGCTAATGGCCAAAAGCACTGTGAGGAAGGAGGCATTGCCAAGGTCACGAAGACTTTGGAGAAGAGCTCACATCGAGGCATGTGCTCATTTTGACTGAGATTTTAATTCTACTGTACTCAAGTCTAAAGCTACATTTTCTTTAAGTCCAGTACATTATAGCATTTGTGCAGTTCTAAAACATCTCATGGTAACATCTCATGGAGAAAAACATAATTGAAAGAAACAGATCTGCCTCTGAAAATAAGGAAATCAGTGCTGCAATATTTGCTGTTCCATTTCTGTATGGAACTAACTGCATTAAAGAAAAAAAAAGCAGTTTTTAATGTAATGCTTTCCCTCCAGTTCCTCTCTCTTGGAGGCAACTTGGCACTGCGCGAGTTGCACAAAGCCCCCAGGAAACGAGAAAAGCCACTTGTAAATATTCATTTCAAAGAAGCTGAAAGTGCACTTTTAACCAGCCTTTCAAAAACCCTGACAACCGTAATGTCAGAATGTCAGAAAAATAAATTCTCTCTCCCTGAATTGTTTACAGAGGGGTTTTTTTTTCCCACCAAATGGCCAACATAGCAAGAATACCCATGTAGATCTTGGGAAAGTGCTGTTTGGTCTTGCCAAAAAGGGCTGGCAAGGCCCGCTGTAGGCCAGAGATGAAGAGCTCTCTTGAGTTTGTTCTGTGGAGTAAGTGGTGAGCAGGTAAACACAGATATCGAGTGGCTCAACAACCCTCCATGGGAGGCTGCCAACTGCTAGTGATGCTTTTTAGGAGCTGCGGGGAGCTGAGCTCCACCAAGAGCTATGTCAGAAATATGTAATGGGCACCAGTTATTTTGCTGGGCACGCAGATGTGATGGAGATAAGTGTAAGAGATGGACTTAAGAGTGTGCCCTTGCAAGAAGAAAGGCCTTTGATTCAGTTACGAAACAGCTTCACTAATAAGTCCAGCAACTTCCAGCTCAATCATTGCTTTATAAAAAGAAAAAAATACAAGAGTGAGTCAGTTCTGAACTCTCCTAATGTGTAAGCTGACTGGTATGCTGGAAAGAAGATGGGCATGAACTAGCTCATCTTAGGTGCTCAGCAACTTAAGCATCAATTAGTTTTCAACAATCTGCAAGTTAGAGCCCATCTTCCAAGGCTGTTTCCATTCTAGGCCAGGATGTGAAAGATCTTTAAAAGAGCAGTTAAAAGAGCAATCTCCATCTTGTGTCACCAGTGTGCCAAATAAATCTGACGTAGCCTCTGCAGTTTCTCAAGGCATCATCCCATTCCATTTCTTTTTAGGCTCGAAGTTTCTACTTTTGCCAGGTTGTGATGTGACCACAAGTTAGCTGAACCTTTGAGGTGGATTTTAGACTTTTTCTGGCACTCCACAAAGACTCTGGCATAGCAAAGCCTGGAATAAACTAGATCACTCTTTAGCTAAAGGAAACTCAAAGTGGCAATGTTGGAATAGAAATAAGAGACCTATAAAAACAGTGTTTCAACCACTGTTTCCCTGCAAGAACCCTTGCTTCCAGGCTTGGTTTTGGTCAGTTCCATGGCACTGAGTTCAACCCTGCACATGGCCATCAGCCCTTTTCCATTGCCCCACTGCCTGTTCCCTGTTCCTTGCAGTCCTTTTGAAGCTACAGCTTCCCACCTCCTTGTTGTGGTTCTTCTGCCTTTTCCACCTGCTCTGCTGTGCTGCCCCTGGAGGTTTAGCATCTCCCTGGAGAAGGAGCCAGCCCCTCACTGCCATCCAAAAGGAACACGATGAGCAAAATCAGAACAAGCAAACCGCAGCAGCTGAGAGTTGTCTGGGGAAAGCCTCATTTGTGCTCTTAAACAGTCCTCAGAGCAAGCAGCAATACACCTACCAGTCCAGTATCTTCTTTGGCCTGTAACTCACTGGGCTCCAACCCGCTGCCTGCCTTGGGGAGCTTCCTCTCTCTCTTAGTGTGATGGGTTTTCCTCCCCAGTTGACTCATGCCAGTTTTCCACAGTCAGCCTCCTCCTTCAGCTCCTGCTCTTCCATTATATCTTTGGAAAAACAGCATTTGTGTGCAGAGAGTAGGTCAGGCAGCCCCTGCCCAGTGTGGCCTTACAGCCACACCTGGCTCTTAGTCACTGGGCGCAGAGAGGATAGTCCCGGTCATTCCTGCTGCTCACAGCATGAGGGTGAGTATGCAAAGTTCTGCATGTCTTGCATAAAAGGAATGCGGAGTCTCTGCTGCCTCCTAATGCAAACACCTTAGAAAAATAGGAAGCATTAGGTGGAACAAATGCCTAATGAAGCCAATGTGTGAGAATAGGGCAGCTTTGCACCTCCAGAGGCATCCGGAGAAGAATATAGGAAAACCAGGAACATCAGAGTTAGGATTAGGCTTAAGGTTAGCGTTAGGTTAGGGTCTGGGGGGCTTCCAAAAACTGGAGAAACTCCCAGGCTGTCTGAAATCATATTACTGAACAGCAGAGGTCTGAAATCACACTATTGAACAACAAAAGTGTGAGCTTTCCCTAGGACAAGGACAGTCTAATGTTTGTGAGTGATAAGATCGGGGGAAGCAAAGGGAGAGCCAGAGAAGTCTGGCAGTGGTAGAGGTGGCTGAGTCAAAGAAGACACATTTATGGCTTAAGTGAGGTGTATTAGCACTGAGGACAAGGACAAGGCAGTTAAGAGGCAGAAGAGGAGGGGGGCTTGTGGGGCAAGAGGAGGATGCAATAAAGGACCTTTGACTTTTGCCTTTAACAGAAAGGGGAAGAACTTCTCAAAGGGTAATATCTGTAAGGGTGGGATGATATCGCAGGGAACAAATGGGAATGGTCATTTAGCAGTAGGCTAAAGAGGGACTGCATGGGAGCAGTGTTTCCTCTGTAGCTGATGATTTCAAGGTGGACAGTGCTTCTTCGGTCTCCCCAGGCTGCTATTCCACCTTCCTCCAGTCCTTGTAAGTACGCAAGGGCCAAGGAAACATCTGAGGTTAGCAGATACACAGTCCATGGAAAGGACTTTATTTGTCTCCAGATCCTTAGAGAGAAGTGTCTCAAAGTTCTTCCAATGCTTTGGGAACCAGAAATTTGCGCAGACATAAGGTGGCAGTAGGATTTGTCTATCTTTGTTTGCTTTGGGAATAACCTACAGTTGCTTTCTGGAGAAATGTGTGTCATGAAGTGCATTCTGCTCGTGACCTCAGTAGGGCTTGGACAGGACTATCACTATCACAATCCACCCAGATAGTTACTGTATGTGGCATCTTTTTTATTTTTTGATACTCCCTGGGAGGAGAACAGAAGAGAATAAAAATGCTACACCTATATGTACTCAGGATAAGAATAAACATCCCTGGGAGACTTTTCTCTCACTTCTAGGTTCTCCTTATTTCCTGGAAGACCAGAGAATGGGGAGATACTGCCCTACCTAAAATCCTCTTTAGTGACGCAGGACGCAGGACACAGGACAAGCCCTCCAGGTACCGGGGCTGCAGGAAGAGGGAGAAAGCTGAAGGCTCCAGCTCTCCAGGTTATCAGTGGACTCAAAGCATGACTTTTCTCTGACTTTGGATTCACTGTCCAAGCAGGACTCTAGCTGTCTGGATACCAGTTGCATCCTACTACCACTGAAGTCCTGTCTCTCCAGGACTCTGCAGTCAGGAATCCACTGGGTCCCAGCACTAAGCAGTATCCAATTCCCTGCTCCTGGGGACTGGGATTGGGCTTGGAGGGACTGATTCAGAGCACGAACCATTTACATTCACCTCGTGCTCACAGTGCAGAGATTGTTTCCTTTGCAAGCACCTTCCCCCCGGGGATTTTCCCAGATAATCTAACATGATTTTGTTAAAGTCCCAGTTTTTAGAGTTTCACCCCTATGGTTTGTTAATGCTATCTAAAGACCAAGGTGGGGAAATTCTGCTAGGTTCAACACCTGCCCTCCTGCATATAGCAGTTTAACAGTGTCCAAATCAGGTTAGAAAATAGAGCTTCAGCTCCTGAGTAAAGTTCCCTGTGAGATCCATCATACATTTTGAGCCATGGGTGGTTTTATGGTAGTAAGTCACATTGTTTAACAAGAAAGAATGTCAACATTTTTTTTTTCTTTTTTTCCACTTCCAAACAAACCATGAGGGGCAGGGTAAAAAACTGGTACCTAGTTTCATTGCTGTGCATGATATTTTTGTTTCCCTGTGTTTCCTCATCTGCAGATGAGGAAACTTGTGACACATTTCACAACACTTGGTTATCTGAGATGTGTTTAAAGACATGTTTTTTGTTTTTTTAATATAGGATCCCTTCATACTGCTGATGCTAAACTTACTGGTGGACAGCGCAGGCGCGGACAAGACATGACTACAGTCAAAAGTAAATAGCTGCCTCCTGCTGGGTGCTGCTAATGCTCAATATAATCAGGCTTTTCCAGAAAATACACTCTAGAGAATGGCCCAACACAAGAGAAAGACAAAGCACAAAGCCCGATCCCACCCAGTATCTAGCTGGGGTATTGATTCCTGCTGAGAAATAGGTCTGCTTTCAGTCTAGTCCAATTCCCGTATCCAGAACATAGCAACTTCCTTATGCATTATCCAAATGTCATTGCTGCTCTTCACCACCTTCTACCTCCCCCACAGCCTGGTCCAGTATCCCTTCTCTGGTTACTGATCAGTGTCTTTCAGCAACTCCCATTGTTTTGTGCTCTGTTGTTCCTTTATTTATTTTTTTTTTTTGCTCCACTTGTATGGAGGTTTCTCCTCCTTCGGCCTGCCCCACAAGTATGAAACATCTCCCTTAAACTGGCCTATATCTTAGCATCTCTCCCACAAGGATCTGCTACCAGAGCCCAGATGCCACAATCACTTAATGGTAATTTCAGAAAGTACTATGGCATGAGCCTAGAAAAAGTTCGCAAAGGCACCCAGATATCTTCTCTGTGCTTTCTTCATCATAAATGTAAAATGTAATGGTGAAGAGATGGTGAAATACTCCGAGTCCAAAGCATTGCACTACTGAAGAGTTTGGACCACAGTGTTTCTCTGAAGAACCAAGAGAAAGCCATAGAGATGAGCAAAATAATCAGGAAGGGAGTTACAGGTGGTACCTGAGGAAAGAAAGTGATACAGCAAGGTAGGTCGCTAACTGCTTGATCTGTCCTGTGGTCATGAAAGAAGGATTTTAAGCATATCTTTCCAGGAGGGAATAGGAAAGGAATCACAGTTGGTTGACTGCAGTGTTCAGCGGAGTCACTAAGATGGTTAAGGCTGGAATACATAGCATGTAAGGAGATGCTGAAGAAGCTGAAGTTTTTTCACATGAAGAAGAGAAGGATTTTAGGGGACATATAGCTACCTTCCTTACTAGAAGGAGGATATAGATAAGATAGAACCAGACTTTTCTCGGAGGTGCCCGATGAAAGGGCAAGAGGCAACAGCACAAGCTGCACTAGGGACATTCCAGTTGGACATAATGAAAAAAAATACGTGGAAATAGTGTGGTGCACTTATGGGATAGGCCCAAAGAGTTGGAAAGAGGTCACCATCCATGAGGGCATCACCACCAGAGCTGAAAAGACCCTGCACAAACCTGCACAAACCTGAAGTTAACCCTGCTCTGGTCAGGAAATGGAAGAGAGACCAGACAGACCCTCCCAGAGGGTCCTCCAAGGCTAAATCTTTCTCTGAGTGCATGATACTATCTGGTTTGTACCTTGCCCTCGATGCACAGTGTCTGGGATGGCCTAGGCTGGCCCGGGATGATGCGAAGGGTACAGCTTTCCTAGGAAGAGAAGGATCACATACCTTCACCCTTTTAAAAGTTGACATAAGATTCCTAAGACCTTATCTCATAGGCTATTTGGAGAAAATGATTTCCTGCAAGGTAATATTCTGGGTAATATGAAGTTACGTATTTATTGATAGGACACTGGAGGTGTGAGGGCCCGTCAGCACGTAAGCTGCGTGCAAACAAGGAAGTGAGCGACGGGTGATGTTATCCGAGGAAATCATAAACCAGAGCTATGCAAATTCTTGTGTGTTTAGGAGGCTTTGGACTTACCAAATCACAGCATCCATGGAAAAGGCAAAGGGAGTGGTGGCAGCACTAGCACGTACGTGCAGGGCTGGTTGAAGGTCTTGACCCAAACCAGAAAGATGCTGTAAAAATTTATGACAGCCAGAAGGTCTGCCAGGATCTTTTCTGGTCCGTATCAGATTGGGAGGCTGGATATGGCAGATTCTTCTATATTTATATATCTTCTCAATGGAACATTTTGTGAACTGCCATGTGATGGAACACTAGAAATCCAAACACAGCAAAGGATCTGCTTTTTGGGGGGGAAGTAGGGGGTTAAAATTGTTTAACAGTAATCATTGCTGATAGATATTTTAAGCTGTGGGCCTGTAGCGAGAGATTCTTATTCTTGGGACAACTCCTCTTGAGATAAAATCATCTGAGGGCTTGTCTAGGCAGGGAGATAACATCTGAGAAATGTTAACATCTGGAAAAGGAGAATGTCAGAGAATCTGTTGTATGTGATGGTACCGCTCAGGGAAACACAGAACTCCCTTCTGGGGTAAAATATCAGCGGATATAGAAATAGTGTGACACCAGGGGAGCTGCTGCTTGGGGACTACCGTGGGTCTCCGCACCTTAGTTGGTCCAAAGGTCTTGTTGTGGGACCCACCAACATGTCGTCTCCAGTTCCCTCTACATCCAGGAGCATCCCCATGAGCCCTCCTCCTGCCTAGGAAGCATTTGGCACAGACCCGGGCTAACAGTCACGCTTAGGACCTGGTTCGGCAGTAAGGCAGGGCACAGCACCATGACACTATGGACACAGCTTGGCTCATACTGCAGGGCTGAAACAGGCACATCAGAGCTGAGCAAAGGCAACCAAGAACTAGATGCCATCAGTCTTCTGGGTTACACACTACGAAAATATATGCAAAGTTTGATATAAGTGAACTGACCTCAGGGTATGTCAGCAAGGAACCCACATTCTTATCTAGGGAGACAAAATGGATCCCAACTATTCATTAAAAAAAAATCATTTTTGTTAATACAATGTGAAACTTGTGGTAATAAGAGTTGCTTTGCAATGTCAAACCACGATTATGACATGATCTGTACAGCACTGTTAATGTGTGCTCAAGCTATATGTGACTGATCTGTGTGGTCAACAGAAGCTGCACATAAGCATTAACTGAAGTGAGAAAGAAATGAATATGCAGCTAAGCCCTAACTGTGTTTTGCTTCGTGTTGTCTTTGGGTGACGGTCAAAAGACCGTACCCGGCTGTGTTAAAAGCAAGCAAAGAAAATCAGACCGGGCAAGAGTTTAAGAAATGCTTTAAAACCAGGATCTTAAAGGACTTGTAGAAGCTGGTGAAGTCCTTGTGATTGAAACAAGAACAACCCCATTGGTTTGCTGCAGCTAGCTGCTAGCCAGAAGAAAACACATATGTGAAGTTGATCTGATGCAGGAGGAAAGCAGGAAGGAGCAGGGGAGTAAACTGAAGCCCCAGTGCTGACAGTCATGACAGGGAGGAGCAGGACAGCTGAAGAAACCAGTTCTCCCACGGCAGCAAAAAAGGCACTTGCCTGTCACAAACACCATCAGGGATATGATACAGGGCAGCAAGCTGAGGCCACCTGGCCATGGGACACATCTCCCAAGGGCTTTATTGCGCCTTAAAAAGCAAATACAGTGATTCCTCCTAGGAGAAAGCAAAACTAAATCTCTCGAAGAGCTGCTTCCCCACCGTGGTAGGGACACCTTGCCCAGGAGCAGGCTGAGCCTGGGTTCTTCATAAGCAATAGAACAGATGCTTTCACTGCAAGATGAGGCCTCTGGTGATTTCAATACACATTTTTGGGGTTGTGCAATGTGTCTGCTGTTGGCCAGGCCTGTTTCTCATGGCCTGCTCCAGTTCCACACACTGGAGACCTCCCTGTGCACTGCAGCATGTCAGAGCAAGCGCTCTGCAAGCCAAGGGTGACTCTTGTCGACTGCTCCCAGCTGAGCTCTCAGCACCCTGCAAAGCACTTTGCAAACAAATGGGAGATAAGAATACGAAGGATTTCTATTATCTCCAGCTCCCCAAGTTCTTGGCAGAGAAATAACTTGAACTTCTGCGACAAAATCACGAAAGGGATTAAGTTGTGGGCCCTGCACGGGGTTTGGAGGAAGCCTGCAGACCTCAGGAACTTATTCCTGCAGGATTTCTCCAGATCTGAGGCTCAGGAGGGCCACCCTGCCTGCTGCTAGTAGGGTAATGAGGTTCCCCACTGATTTGCAAGCGGAGCACAGAGCTGGGCAAGCCCCATAACTTGTCCAGTAAGTCCAGTTAGGAGGCGAATTGCAAATTGGAAAAGAAAGCAACCGCGTTCGGGAGGAGACGGCTGTTTCCTGCCTTTCCCTCATTTGCGGAAATTTAGATATTCCTGCTCCATCCAGTTAAGAGGAATACACAACAGGGTTGTATTGCTGTGTAAACACCCAGCAACATGCTTCATCAGAGATCCCGTGTGTGCACGAGCTCCTGCCCCGGGAGCCACTGCAGGGACGGCGCCGAGCCACTGATTTGATGTTGGCGACTGTGCAAATAAACAGGCTGAGCCACAACGGGCGCAGCCCGGCCCGGTGACGAGCAGGGAAATGTCCCTGTCCCTGCTGGCCTTGGAGACGGGCTAAAATGGAAAGAAAATACACAGGTATTCGCAGTCGTGCAAGCAAGAAAACACACCAGGTGCCTGCAATAACTGTATTTTATTAGCCAATTCTGGAATTTTGCATGACATATCCTGTTCTTATTTTTTTCCAAGAAAATTTTGGGAAACTTCAACCCCAAACTGCACAGGGCTGATAGACTCTGAGGAGCTTTACCAGCGCTGTTTTTGGAGGGTCTCTGGCTGGAAATCACTTTTACAGCTAAAACCCAGTGTCACAGGCAAACAGCGGCTCTCACGACCGAGCTGCCGGCGTTCAGACCGTGCTGCCGCCCCCCGGCAGCGGATAAACCTCCTTGGACGGCCCTTCGCCACGGGGAAGGGGGGCTCGGGGCCAGCGCGCGGGGCGGCGCCGGGGGCAGAAGGCGGCACTGCCCGCGGCGGCCCTTGGACCCGCGCGCG
>VWPW01020180.1:11745-30560 GCA_013389825.1 Crypturellus undulatus
TGCAGAAACAACACCACCTTCCTTCATAGCTTTTTCAAATTCCTGAATCTATTTTGAGAAATTAAAAAAGAGAAGAAAAAAAAGAATAAATATGATGTTTTTTTCCCATCCCACACAAGAAGAAAAAAAAAATCAGTACTAAAATGTTATGCAGAGAGGCAAAGGTTAACTGCCTCACTGAAACAGAACAGGAATCACAGCTTGTCAGAGTTATCCTTTTGACTGTAGCAAGGAGGGATTTGTCAAGCCACATAATACTGATGTTCAAGAAAAATAAAATAAACATTTAGAATGAAAAAGAGCCAAACTGTTCTGAGGAGATAGACACTTGCCGAGTCACAGCGACGCTCCCAGGGGATGATTGCTTTGAAGTTCACAAAGTTGATTCCTGCTTCCAAGCAGCGCTGTGCCATGACGTGGCCGAGGTTTCTGCACGCTGTTACTCCTCTTGGGCTGTACAGGTGCCTTTTTATGGCCCACTCTCGGGTAGAGGCAGACACTACCACATCCCCATTGCAGCGCTCAACAAAGGCTTCTACATAATGCTGTGTCCGCTCAAAACGCAGCCTGGATAAAGGAAAAATATGCCATGAATAGGAAGTGTTTTCCATTAAGTGCTTGAGTAGACTTTATATGCAACACAGTGATGAAAGAGAACTGTAATAATAACAACAATAGTGATTTTTTTCGTACTGATTTTAGTACCAAGGATATTGTTTCCTTTTATTAGTACATAAAAGAGAACTTTAAGCAATTTCTGGTGTGAACTTTTAACTCAGGCTTTGGTGCACTCAGTGCAGGCTGAACAGCTACTGAGAACACAGTAGAGAAGCAGGCAAGTAACCAGAGTTCTGATTAAACCTCTCAAAACTTTCAAAGCTTGGAAGTTACAGCTGCTGAAAAAGATGACACATTTTTATTCAGTGCTGTCACATTAAGAAAAGGTGACGTTTCTTTCCTGCCTTGTAAGGAGCAGCAAGTGCTTAAGCAGTATTGCTATGCCCTAACATTTAACCACAGGTTATTACTAGTAACTCTTTCCTATTGTTCTTCAAGAAAAAAAAAAAAAGAATTTCAGATACAGACAAACTGCATAGGATTCTCCTCTTAAGAAAAATAATGATATTAATTGGCCAACTTAAAAACTTATTTTCCAGAGAGTAAGTGATTATTTTCTAAAAAGGTAGCACTTTTGTGCATCAAGTAAAATGATAATACATGGTCATAACAGGTGTAGAACTAGATAACTTGTAATTTAAACAGCAATTCTGTGATGACTGCTACCTTAAGAGTAGTTAGATCACAAACACACATCAACTCTCATGTGATGATAGAGAACTGTTCTCTGAACACAAAAAATGATCTACTTTAACTCTTTCCAAGTCTTCATCTCTGGGAGTGGCTTTCTGCCTCACCTGTGCCAGAACTCCCGCTTGGGCCACGTTGTCTTCCAGCCGCGCTCCTTCCTAGCCAGGGCCATCTGCTCCAGGTTCCGAGGGTTCCTGTTGGCAAAGTCCGGGGCAACAATCTCATTTTCCCTCGTGTCCACCTCGCTCTCGGTTTTGAGGCCAGCTGTCATTGAGGCAAAACGAGGAGCTGGAGAGAAAGCAGAAAACATTCTGACATGCAGTGCATGCAGCCATACAAATACCATAGAGCACAAAGCTAACCTTGTTTTTCTAAGTACCCAGTACATCGTTTCCAGAGCTCAGCCCCTCTCCCCATTTCATGGGAGGACTGTAAGCTAAGAGTGAAGCGTATGTGGCGTGCAGCTGTGCTTCAGGACCCCCGCGGGCAATGACAGTCACAGCGAGGAGATCCCCAGGCTGAAGGCTGTAGGAAATATGCAAAGAGACGGAGCCCGCACCGCGATGGGGCAGTCTCTCGGGCACCCACCTGCGGCGCGGGGCTGCACCCACGCGGCCGCGGCGCCCAGCAGGCGGCGGCTCGGGCCGCCCAGCGCCATGGGAGCCGGCCCCACCGTGACCCGCCCGCTCACGGACACCCGCGCGCCGCCATCTTGCGCGGGGCGGGCACCGCTCCCTGGAACACGGTCTCCAGGCGACTTCCGCCCGCACTTGATGATGTCACGCGGAAGCGCCTCGCGGCCGTTGCGCGTGCGCGGACCGTCCTCCTAGGGGCTGACCGGAGTAGCGAGCCCTGCGTCGCGGCGGCCGCCGGGCCCGGGACTGGGCTTTTCGGGAGCGACCCCCGCGCTCGGAAGCCGCTGGGCCCGCGGGACTACAGAAGCCTCCCCAAACTTTTTTTTTTTTTAATAGCTGTAATCAGAAAGACAGCGAAGAGCATTAAAACGCAAGCTATCAGTTTATTAACTGACAAACGGGCGTGAAAAAAAACGTAGGTACTCGTGGCTGCAGACCAGAACTAAGGTTCCTCTATTGGAGCCTAAGAAACCACGAAGCTGTAGCACAGGGCTTCGTTTCCCGCTGAGGTTCAAAATGCGCCATAACGCGGACTCCGCGGCCGAGACTCCCCTCACGGAGCGGGAGAGGCGAGGAGGCGCGCGTGCGCATGCGCGAGCCCGCGGCGCCTTCTAGAACCTCCTGGAACGGCCCGCGCCTCCCGGCTCACGGCCCCCCGCCCCGGCAGGGGTGACGACTGGCAGCGGCGCGGGCCAATCGCGGCTGGCGCCGTTGTCACGGGGGGGCGGGGCGCGCCACCGGATTGGGCGGGCGGGTGCGGCCCTGACCCGCCCCTCCCTTGCCGGTCGGGGTGGGGCTGGGGTACCCACCGTGCTCTGCGGCAGTGTCGCCTCCGCGCGCGCCGCCGGTCTCTGCGCGTGTGGGGCCCGCGGGAACATGGCGGCGATGGAGGGGCCCCTGGCCGTGTTCGGCGAGCGCACGAGCGGCGACACCATCCGCACCCAGAACGGTAGCGGCCGCGGGCGGGCGCCGCGGCGGAGCGGGGGGAGGGATGGGGGAGACGGAAAGGAGGCAACATGGCGCCGCCTGCGTGCCGCCATGTGCTCACCCGCCCCGTGGTAGAGCGATCCTGTCCCTCTGACGTCCTCGGCTCCCGGGGACGCGGCTGCTGCTGGATGCAGACCAGCCTCTCGTTTCACCCCTCGCGGAGCTGACCTGCGGACTGGCACTTGTGCTGCTCTGTAGCTGCTTTGGGAGTGGGGACCCTCCTCCAGATATATGTCTTGCTGTTGCTCCAGGTCTCTCACGTTGGTTTTAAATAAACGCTGGGGCAAGTGTGCAAATGTCGGCTCCCAGGGTAGTTCTTGAGTAGGTAAAAGGGGTAGGTGAAGATTTACCTTTTAATCATTGTGTGAGTTTGATGCGATTCTTAAAACTGGATGTTCAAGACAAAGGTTCCTTTTGTATGGCTCAGAAATAATGTGATAGTGACAAGCTGTATTGTGTTGGGGATTTTTGCTTTCAGAAAGTTGGAATTACACATTCAAAGCAAGGGAAAAGGTTATATCCTTCAAAGTAAGCTATTCCCATTATACTACCACTTTTTCATTTTCCAGATTAAGTGGCTATGCTTGTGGGATAGAGAAAAACTTGCCATGGTCTGAAGGAAAAGGTTCCTCGTATCTTTTTCCTATATGAAGTTGGCAGAACATCATTTCAACGTGCCAAATAAGGATTTTGTTTTACTTACAGACCTGTGAAGGGTAGAAACGATGTGTCGTTCATATATGGGAATACGCTTGTTCTGCACCAGCGCAGTCCAGTGTGCTTTCTTTGCGGAGCTTTGGATGAAGTGTCACAGCAGAGTTGGCTGCTACTAATAGAAGTAGTGTAACCAATCTCTGCAAGGCAGGGCTTTTACGGTCTTTGCAGTGTCCTGCATTAATATTATGACCCAACATAAATTACTTCTTTTTTTCTGAGAAGTGTTTTTTATGTCAGCTTAGTGAGCATAATCTATTTGGATGGAAAAGCGAGGAGTGGCCCATTGTGTTTTTAACGCAGCAGCAAGCTGTTACACAGCTAAATTATGTTGATCTACTTCACTTTAAGAAAAGTGTGCGTTCTTGACACGCTGTTTTCTAAGCCTGACTCCCCATGAATTTTCAGGGAAATAACCTGTTTTATTTCATTCATCCAGTTACTGCTGCATCTGCCATTGCCAACATAGTGAAGAGTTCTCTTGGGCCAGTTGGTCTGGATAAGATGTTGGTGGATGATATTGGGGTAAGTAATCTTCCTTTAAGGAGAAAGTGCCAGGATGGTTTGTATACCTGAACAGGAGTGTTTTCATTTCAGATGCTTCACAGATTTAATGTGCACACACATATGCCTTCTGTCCATGGCATTAGGGTGGGGAAGGAAAAGGAAATTGATAACTGTAATGAATGGGAACCTACTAGCTGTTGCATTGTTTTGCTGTAATTTAATGTATTGAAATACTGAAATTGGTTCCTTTTTATGCATAGAAATGTTTGGTAATACCTGGTAACATAGGAATGAATGCTACTGTTAAAATGAAGCCTGTTAGTGGTGTAGATTTCTATACCTCCATTGCTGCAGGAAGAGAGGTAACACATTTCTGTGAATTCACATAAATCCATAGCCATTTTAAAGCCTGCTTGGTTGCCAACCTTGCACTCTGTTACAGTATTTTTAAAAGTCAGGCAGTCCCTTAAATTGCAATGTGGAGTCAAACTATTACATGCAAAAAGGTAGAAGAGTTTGTCACAGAATTTTTATTTCTGTAAGATGAACACATGACAGCGAGGGGAATCTTTATTAATATAAACTGTCTCTACAGTGGGATTCCTGATTTAAACAAAAAGTAAACAATTGATTTAATTGGTTTAATACAGGTTTTCACTAATTATCTCCTGTTTTTATTCACATCAATATAATAGAAGAAAAATAGAAATGAACTTAGTATTAACATTTGACTCTTGAAAATCAGGATGTCACCATTACTAATGATGGTGCAACTATTCTGAAACTGCTGGAAGTAGAACATCCTGCTGCAAAAGTTCTTTGTGAACTGGCAGACCTGCAAGACAAAGAAGTTGGAGATGGGACCACTTCTGTGGTATGTACAGTTTTACAGGCAGAGATGCCAATGTCCGTGTTTCATGACAAAAATGCAGTTTTTAATTTGTTATGAATCTATTAGGAATCATGATGTAATCAGGATTAACTGATGAATGAGAAGAATCTGTAGTTCTTTGAATGCAAGTTGATTTTATAAAGCGGACTACAGAACAAAGAAATTTGACTGGTGTTTTAGGAATGCTAGTTTTCCATACTATTTCCATTTAACTGGTGCTCTGGAATGGTCTTTGTTCAATGCAGTGTCATTATTCATGTCTTCCATTCTTGAGGTTTGGATGTCTTAGTTGATTTTCTGAACGTTTAATCAGCAAGAGAAAAGTAGGTGGACTAGTAAATAAGGATGCTAAATAGTAAAACCTTGCCCAAGACTTGCAATAGGTTGGAAACTACTTGCGATATCAAGTTGCAAGTACTGTTTACCACTGAGTAGACATAGGACAATGCTTTGCGATTTTACTTGCCACTCACTGATGACAGGTACTTACTTTGCTTATATGGAACACATGTATTTAGTGTTTGTATTTTAAACAGGTGATTATTGCTGCAGAGCTTTTGAAAAATGCAGATGAACTAGTCAAACAGAAAATACATCCTACCTCTATTATTGGTGGATATCGACTTGCTTGCAAGTAAGAACTTATTACAATTGGAGGGTACTCTTTTTATTTTTTTTAAGTACTGTGATTTCATGTTCTTTGTTTAGTTATTTATGAGTGCATTAATACAGATTATGTGGAGCAAAGTAGCTTTGTTTTTCCTTGTTGTAGCTTCACTGTGGAGCTTTTATATTGCTAGATTAAAATGTCGTATTTACTGTCCTAGAGGATGAACTTTTTCATTTCTGTATTCTTTCAGATAATATTTAGGAAGTTTGACAAGTGGCAAGATTTTCATCCTTTGTGGGAATGGTTTTCTTTAACAACGCTTCTTTTTATTCTACAGAGAAGCAGTTCGCTACATCAATGAAAATCTCATTATTAACACAGATGAATTGGGCAGAGAGTGCCTTATTAACGCTGCTAAAACATCGATGTCCTCCAAGATAATAGGAATGTATCCTTTAACTTTAGTTATTTAAAGAAGAATGATTGTCTGGAGAGCTTGAGTAGCGAGGCTGGTTGCCCTTGCAGCAGTTTCTGTGGTTGGGAGTTAATCCATCATTTTATAGTGGAGTTGCAAAGGGCTCTTCGCAGAGGTTTGAAGTCTGGCATGGGAAAATTTCCAGATACAAACTATTTAAACCTGGATAGACACACATGCTGTAATAGTTCTCCTGGTGGACTGTTTCCTTACTGCATTGCATGTTAGTGACACTGGCAAAGGAATCGGGTGAACAGAAGAGTGCCTTGCAGAAATAAGTACTTGGGGAGTGAAAATACAGGAAGGAAGGTTGCATTTTACTGGGTAGTTGAATTAGAAGCTTTCTTTTAAGTCTCTGTGCTAGAAAGTGAATATGAATCATCGCATAGGTATTTTTGTTAAGGAACAGAAGGTAAAATAAAAAAGGTTCCATCACAGTAGTCTGTGATGCCTTTTCACATCAGTTTTTCACCTTTAAAAACTACTCATTCCCTTAGGGGAATGGTAAAATATATTGTGAAAGAAAACTAAAACTCTCATAGCTTTTTGCAGTTTATTTATATATGTACGTGTACATGCTTTTATATATACATGCATATATTTTTTTCTTAAGTTTAACCTTAACAGCATTTTAGTGACGGTGATTTTTTTGCCAATATGGTGGTGGACGCTGCCTTGGCAGTTAAATACACAGACCAGAAGGGTCAGGCTCGGTATCCAATCAACTCCGTTAATGTTTTGAAGGCACATGGACGCAGCCAGAAAGAAAGTATTCTTGTCAACGGTTATGCTCTGAACTGTGTGGTGGGCTCGCAGGGTAAGAACGTGCTGCATTTCGTAGAGACACGGGTCCTTTCAGTCACTCTACGTAGATCTTCCTAGTGACTCCGTTAGTTGTGAAACTCACGTGAGCAATCAGTTCCAGAGCAAGTAAGCAAAACAAATGTTACCCCTTCCCCAGTAGCTCCTGAGCTAGAGTCCTGCCAGCTCATTAGTGGACAGTAAAGTTGGCAGGTAACTGACCTGTGTTGGTGCAGGAGCTCTGTTGTATTAGGCAATGAACAATGTAATGAAGCTTCCTTGCACTGCATGTCAAGCCAGGCAGAATTTTACAGGCATTAAT
Source organism: Crypturellus undulatus (assembly GCA_013389825.1). Lineage (NCBI taxonomy): Eukaryota > Metazoa > Chordata > Aves > Tinamiformes > Tinamidae > Crypturellus > Crypturellus undulatus. The sequence goes on from VWPW01020180.1 coordinate 18,997, forward strand.
ACAGTAGTTATGGATTCTTATTTTTAAAAAAACATAGTCTTTCCTCGTTTTGTTGGTCTGTGACACCAAGAGTATCTGGCTGGCTGCAATACAGGGTTCCATCATAAACCATTTCCATGTTTAACATCAGCAAGTAATTCTGCAATCTTCTGGAACATCAGTACTTCCCTGAGGGAACTGCTGTCAAGTTTGTAGAGAAACATAAGTTTAGCAGAACTATGTTGTGATTAGATGACTTCAAGGATGTGACACTGAGTCAGCTCATCATGGTCATATGAGGGGCTGGGGGAAGGTATCCATAAAAAGTAACATTTTAATAGGAACTGAAATGTATTTTCTCTCTTCCAAAGTTTTTGCTAGTACATTTCTGTAATAGTGCCAAATTTGAGAAGGCACGAAGTAAAAATATAAAAGTAATCCTAGTTTTGTTTTCTGATGCTAACTTTTTTTTTTTCTGTTAAAATGGTTTGACAAAATTCTTTCTTACTCTCGCTGCAGGTATGACCAAGAGAATAGTTAATGCAAAGATTGCGTGCTTGGACTTCAGCCTGCAGAAAGCAAAAATGAAGCTTGGTGTTCAGGTTGTTATCTCTGACCCGGAGAAGCTGGATCAGATAAGGCAAAGGTGTGTGGAAGTCTAGGAATCTCATGGGATTTCATGAGCTTTTGCTTTGGTCTTCTCTGTTCAGATGACTCAGAACTGAGTACAAGAAGTAAAATGTCTTTAATATTATTTGGTAAGAGTAGATAATAACTGTAAAATACTTCAGTTTGGACACAGGACTAGAGCAAAGGCAGAGAAATCCACCTGTATTTGTGTAGTGGTTTCCTCTCCTGGCAGAGTTGTGCACCAAGGTTTCAGAAAATTGACTGAAGAATGTGATGGCAAGATTTTAAATCCGTTTTTACAGCTTCGACATTGTCGTCCTTGCAGAGAGTCAGACATTACAAAAGAAAGGATTCAGAAGATTCTGGCCACTGGTGCCAATGTTATTCTGACCACTGGTGGCATCGATGACATGTGCCTGAAATACTTTGTTGATGCTGGCGCCATGGCTGTGCGCAGAGTCGTGAAAAAGGATCTTAAGCGCATTGCAAAGGCATCAGGAGGTATGTGTGGAGGAATCCTATTAATTTTATTCATAAGCATTAGCTGCTGTTAAGGAATTGTTAACAGATTTTCTTAATATGTGAGACAGTAGAGAATATACATTTAGGGAATTTCAAGGAGAAGGGCAGAGAGAGCTGCTTTTGTTAGGCTCTAATTTCACTGTTGCTGTTATGTCAGCGGTCTAGCAAAGTGGCACTCTGGGAGATGATTGCAGAAGATGATAAACAGAAAGGCTGCCTTGCGCTGGGCAGGCTCGTTTCTGGAGGGAGTAGGGATCACAATGTAGTAGTTCATGAGTCTCTGTCGAGCACTCTTTCATAAGCCTGTGCTTATGGAGAGTGAATTTTTATTCTATTATGTATCCTGTATAGATAGTTCAGGACCAGCAGCTTGTAAAACATCAAATACACTGAAAAAAGCTCTGGTCACAAACATTTTTTCAGTCACTTCCTGCTCTCCCGATAGGTTTTTGTTTGGTTGGTTGGTTTGGTTTTGTTTTGATAATTCTAAAACTTACAAGTTTGATACTCTAGAAAGCATTTTTATTTTAGTAGAGTACCGAAACTTATACTAGTTGTGGCAAAAAAAAAAAAAGAGAGCAGTTAATTAAGAACAGCAGTACTGATTATAAATGCAGAAAACTGAATTTCTACCTACAAGCTAATGTTCTTTGCTTTAGGAAAATCTGCAAATCTACTTATGATGCTCTTCTGTTCCTGCTTTTCTTTCTTATGCCTGAAGTTGGCAGTTTGTTGAAATAGCCTTTTCACTACTTTTTTTTTCCAAGCAACCATATGTTCAACCCTTGCCAACCTTGAAGGAGAGGAGAGTTTTGAGGCCCTAATGTTGGGACAGGCAGAAGAGGTGATTCAGGAGAGAATCTGTGACGATGAGCTGATTTTAATCAAGAAGTAAGAACCTCTGTTAGAATACTTGATTTTGTGTACAATGTCAATTAGGTTTGGAGATAAAATCCCATTTATTTGCTTCCATGCTTTGTCAGTGGTATGAGGAGTTATACGCATGGGAAAGACTATAAAAGTTCCCTGCAAATTAGAGATGAAAGTATCAGTGTTTCATCTCTCTTGCTGGGGCTGGACAGCTCTCTGTCATGAACCAGAATGTCAGATTGCAGAGGCTTTATTTAAAATTTGGTGTTTGACTTTACTGCTCAGGAAGAGCAATAATTGCCAACTCCCTCAGCACATTGTATATTCCATTAAAGATTGTAGTGTGCTAGGGCTCTCTGGTATCCAGACACTGGAGTATCAAAGTTTAACCTGAGCGTAGCTGTGTATTAACTTCTCCACTGCGTGTCAGAGTGGATCCTCCTGGCAACGGCACTCGTGTAGAGCCATCCTTAGCTCACTTGAAGGCTGGGTTATAAAAGGGAACTTTAATGTCTCCTGTGCTCTTTATGCCATCCCCAAATGTCCTAACACTATAAATAACAAAAAAAAGTGTTTAGCTTTCCTAATGCTGTTTGTTCCCTACTTACTGTGTTGAAAATGTCTTGACAGTCGTATTTTGTCAGGTAACTTTCTTGAAAATACTAAAAGCCGAGCTCGGTTCTTGTATTTCAGGCTCTTGACTTGCTAGGTTACAATGTGCAGATCCTTCAGTGTGGCATAATATCAAGGTTTTGTCCTGCATGTTTGAAGAATTTGGTGCGACTGAACTTTGTTTAAAAAGGGGAAAATAATGGCAAGAAGAGTTTTAATTATATCTTGTTTAGCTTAACTGACTTGTGCTTCCTTTTTGACAGCACGAAGGCTCGTACTTCAGCATCCATTATTTTACGAGGAGCTAATGACTTCATGTGTGATGAAATGGAACGGTCTATACATGACGCACTCTGCGTTGTCAAAAGGGTGTTGGAATCTAAATCTGTTGTCCCAGGGGGTGGTGCTGTAGAGGCAGCCCTCTCAATATACCTTGAAAATTATGCAACAAGCATGGTAAGTCTTGCTCAAAGTAACAATTTATAAATGTTAAACTGGGGCAACTTTCCTAATGTATTTTCAAATACTTGTGCCAGGAGTCAGTGCTGTGCTGCACAAAGAAACAGCTTATAGAATGTAAGATTCTTCTCTAAATTGATGGTATGAATCTTCTCTCATTCTCATATTTATACTGTGGGATTCTCTGACCTCAAACAAGTTTTGTCTGTAAAATCTTCTGCCTCTTAACCTTCTCGGTTATGGCTGTTTTTTCCTCTTGTGTTGCAGCGGTTGGTAAGATCTCTTTCTTCTTTGTAGGGATCACGTGAGCAACTTGCAATAGCAGAATTTGCAAGGTCCCTCTTGATCATTCCAAATACATTGGCAGTAAATGCTGCTCAGGATGCCACAGATCTTGTTGCGAAGCTGAGAGCATTCCATAATGAGGCTCAAGTTAATCCGGATCGCAAAAATCTGAAATGGCAAGTAGGGGTAGTCTAGTTTGGAATATAGCGGGTGGTACCTTGGACAGAAAGTTGTCTTAGTAATTTACTCAAGGATTTGTGCGTGGAGTAATGATGGAAGAGTTCAGCAATAGTTTACATTTAGTTCACTGTCTGTGTTAGTAAGGCCAAATTTATTTCTCCCTCTCCCTCTGATAGTATTTCCTCTTTCCAGGATTGGTCTGGACTTGATCAATGGAAAACCTCGTGATAACAAACAAGCTGGAGTCTTTGAGCCAACCATGGTCAAAACTAAAAGCTTAAAGTTTGCAACAGAAGCTGCAATCACCATTCTTCGAATTGATGATCTCATTAAACTGCACCCTGAAACTAAAGAAGACAGAGGGTGCTATGAGGATGCAGTTCACTCTGGAGCTCTTGAAGAATAACTTAGGTTTTATTTATGTTTACATAGCTTACAAGAATGGAAAGTGTAACTATGTTAATAAAACACGTGCTTGAAAGCTGCTGCTATTTATGATGAATGAATTAGTTCTCAAAAACCAAGAGTGAAAATGAGGTGGATTGGATTGAGAATTTAATTTCTACCTCTGGTAATTAGCCTGTATTGCACTGTCTAGGTGGAACCCTGACCGCTATTTTCACTGGCAAAAAAAAGATCCAGTACCTTTAAGATTGGTAGGGGGGAAAGAAAACACAGATGTAGTCCTCTGGGCAGTTTATTAGTAAATCAAAGCCCTTCAAGAGTCAGTGGGTCTGTCCCTGTACAGTCATCGCTCAACACACATAGCTATTCCCATGCCGCCTCCAATACACAGAGCAGCAACACCATATTTTCCACCGGTGCGTTCCAAGGCGTGGAGGAGAGTGACCAGGATGCGACAGCCTGAGGCCCCAAGAGGGTGGCCTAAGGCAATGGCCCCCCCATGGATGTTAACCTGAAAGAGAGGGAGATGCACAGGGTCAGGGAGGAGAAATCGGTCACTGTGTACAACAGGGGGAAGGTAGTGGATGTGAATACGCCTCAAACCACTAGCACTATCCTAAAATTGTAACAGCTGTTAAATCCCTTTATACTGAATCTTTTCAAAAGAGTGCATCTAGTCAAATGCTTTTCTTAGATGAAGATGGTTATGGGTTAGTTGATCAGAAAGTTGGGAGGGCAGGGTGGCATGCAAGTTGCCAACAGTAAATTCAAATTCTGATGCCACTAAAAGCACTCAGGCAGTTACTCGTGCATTCAAATTTACTGTAGCAATGTTATAGCCTGTGCAGTTAGGAAACAATCTGCCTGCAAGCAAAGCAAAACTGCAGCTGAGTACTACCCTTAGCTGCCTGCTGCAATTCCCATGCTTTTTGCTTATGGCAAAGTGAGTGCCAGAGGAGTCCTCTCACCTCTTAGCTTTGAATATCTTCCAGGAGGCCCAGAAGGGAATTACTTCAATTTACAGAAGACAAACTACTTAAGACACCTACTACACATATTACCTTTTCTGGATTTATTTGCAATTCTTTTGTTATTGCAGCAGATACTGCTGCAAAAGCTTCATTAATTTCAAACAAGTCAACTTGGTCCAGAGTCCAGCCAGCTTTGGCAACCTGCGAACAAAATAAGCAGAGGCTTTATTTTCTCATTAGCCGAGGGAACTTTTCATGAGATTTAAGTTACAGCTGATCTAAACACCTCACTCTTAGAAAGGCAAAGCAAATAGAAATTAAGTTATTTCATAGATTCTTGAAGACAACAGGCAAAATTTCAGAGTGTAGGTACAACTTGGTGGCTGCTCTTAAAAAAATAATTTTACATCATGCCCATTGGTACTGGTGCAGTTGCAACCATCAAGCCATATACAGTGCCAGTAATAGCATAATTTGAGAAGTGTATTTAAAAGTAATTTTCAACCTACTGAAAGCAGCATTTCTCTCAATTACCTAACTGCGCCATTCTCATAGAGATTTTCAGTGTTTATCACAAACTTCTATATAGGAAATAGTGAAATAACCATTAGTTGTAGGTGTCACATGTAATTGGTCTAGTCTCTCTTGCTGTTTGGCTGAAATTTGTCCCTTTAAACTTTTCACAGTTCTTCACGATGGTCAAACTTAATGGTTTCACAGGAGAAGCTGTTCCATGGTGCAAGAGCCTACTTAGGTGAAATGTGCCTAAACCTGCACCTACTTAGGAGTTTAACCTCTGCTTGCTTTGTTTCTAATGACAGTGTTTTGTCAGCAGAACCTTTTGCAGCAACTGTGTTTCACAACTGGCCTGCACTGCTGGTGCATCTCCTCCAGGGAAAGTCAGGGATGGGAGCCTTGCTCTGTGCCTGGGTCAGTAACCAGCGTGGCACTGGAGAAGCAGTTCATACTGTTTGTGTTTGGCAGTTTAACTGGGAACTGTTCTCCTGGGGACTGAAGAGAGAGCATCAACAGATGGACCAGCGCTCTCAGCATGGGAGATGCAGTCCTGGAAAGCATCTTCTTTAGTTTCACCTGAAAGGAATCCTGCTCACGTGCTCCAACAGCTTTTTAGTGCAAACCCCCGCAGAGGATACCATCAGATTTGCTGATGTAGATGCACTCGCTGATCCCTCTCAGCACTGCACTACTACAAATGCAATCGGACAGTGATATAAAAAGTCATCTCATGGCAAGACCAAATCATCTCTCAACTTTTTTTACACAGACATTCCTCAAGTTTGATCTTTAGCCTCTCAGGGTATATCTATAAGGCTTTCTACAAACTTGGCTAGTTTATTTTCTGAGCTCTATTCATGGACGTTTAAAAATTTTCAGTGAATAGGCACCAGATCTGAGTAGCAGTGGCAGTCTAAGTCTTACACACTCTGTGTATTAAAAGCTTGCTTTCACTTATTTTTTCTACAAAGTTTTCCTTGGGACAAAAAAAAAATACATAATGGCTGGTTAATGAATAGAGATTACACACATTTTTGTTCCTTAATAGTAATTAGATAATTACTTACAGCTTGCTTCATTGCTGTAATGGGTGCTACTCCCATTATGGATGGGTCTAAACCTGTCTGAGCCCAAGATACAATCTGGGCCAAAGGTGTAAGACCTCTCCTAGCAGCTTCTGATTTCTTCATAAGAACTACAGCTGCAGCTCCATCATTTATGCCTAGAGAAAAAAAAATAATAAAAAATAAATAAAAAGGAGTACTTTGGGGGGATTATGGTTTTTATTATAATACATTTTTCTGCTTGTGTAAATTCATAATTTTGGAAAACAAACAAAACAAAAACAAAAATCAAAAACTTTTACTGGTGTCAGATGGAGCTGTTCAAATCAGAAGAATCTGACCAATGATATACATGCACTCCCCAAGTACACTCCCAAAGTTACTCATTTTGAGTAATGTGATATGTTTGTGATTTTCATTAAGAAAGCAATAGGTGCAAGAACTGAGACATAATCTGAAGGACTGGGATATGAACTCTATCAAGCAGACTTTGGAAGAAGCAGTATAAGGACTGACATGAAAGTTTCAAAGCTGCCTGTAGCAGGAGTTAGTCCACAGCAATAACATTTTCAAAAAAGAATCATTAGGTTTTTCTTTGTCTTGACTTTTAGGTGTGTCTTGACAAAGACACACCACTACAGGCTTGTTTTTTTTTGTTTGTTTGTTTTTTTTTTTTATGGAGAAGACATCATTTCTATTTGCTCTAACCTCAGATTTTATTGTTATCGCCAAACACTTGCACTGCTTCAGAGAAAGCAAGCGAAGACGTCTCATCCTGAGCTGCCACACTTGAGTTTGACCTATAATGTCAAACACACGGCCATTCCCTGAAAATATATTCAGCAGCACTGAAGCCAAATCCCTCACACAGACCTCCAAGCTGCATGCAGTTACTATTCTGTTTTTGTTGTGAAACAGATTGACCAACCTGAAGCATTAGCTGCTGTTACTGTTCCAGTTCCATCCTTCAGAAAACATGGCTTTAACTTTGCCACTGTTTCCAAGTTGCTCCCAGGTCGAGGGTGTTCATCCACTTTAACTTCTACAGTACCTGCAAAATAGAGTATTGCTCTTGGACCAGGGTCTAATCACATGCATACTCGTCTCGAACAGAAAGCTGACACAATTAGCAAGCTGATCAGCAATATGTGCTGTATTCCTTTTTACCAATAACCCCTTCTGCCTAAGGGATAGCTTCCAGATCAGAGCGGTTTACTCCCTCTAGCAGGACAAACAACTGGGTTTTCTGAAAGAAATAGTGACTACCAAAATATAACCTAGTTTTATGAAAGCAGATCTTGTTCTTGCTGTTCCTAAGCTATTAGCTTCTCTTCCAAATAAAAGGTTATTTTTCGAAAGAAAGTTCATTGCAAAGAACGATCAAGAGTCATTAACCATTATCTAAACTGATATCAGGAAAGCTCTACGTCAGTTTGTAACAGGATCAATGCCAGAACTATTTTTCCCCCAAGGTCTCTTAAATGTAAACACTGAACCACTGGCTCATGATGTCTCTAAAAAATTCTGTTCTTGCATTACCACCTTACAAGAAGTTAGGAAGATTCCCTGCTCTAGAAACAAAACTGCTCTAGAAACAGTTTTGACTCAAATGCCAAAACGGCCTACTTATATCCATAACAGACCTGAAGAGGATCATATATAATCCATTAATTTGCTTATTGCATATCTAAAAGAGTCTACATGCACCTGACCCACTTAATTAACATCAGTTAATGTAATTCTGTCTTTTACTAGAGAGTCATGCTTTACCAGATCAATGTGCATCAGGAATGTAACATAGAGTTACCACAGGAGTAGTTGTATAGAACTACGTTTAGAACCTGTGCATTAATATTGCCTCTCATTTCAAAAATAACTACTGATGATTGAAAGAGAGCAACTCTCCAGACTGTGGAACAGACTCTCCAACTGGGAAACCATCCACAACACATAGATAGTAGCAAACAGGGTTTTATTTAAATTTAGCTGTTATTATCCATTCACACATACCTTTTCTAGAAGGTACAAGAACAGGAACAATTTCTTTTGCAAAATAGCCAGCTTTCTGTGCTGCCTCTGCCCTGTTTTGTGACTGTACAGCAAGTTGGTCTTGTTCTGCTCTGCTAACTTGCCACTGATTAGCCACATTTTCAGCTGGAATAAGAACAAAATGTAAAATTAAATAATCATTTCAGGCCACAAGGAACTGCCTTCACTTTAAGTTTAAATTCTACCACAAAGGTAGTTTTTAACATTTGCAGCAGCAGTTAGGAGCTGAACTTGTAAATGGTTGTCATTCTGAATCTTTCATTTTATTTGCTTAAGATTCTCTGCCATGTTTTCTTTTTGGGAAACTCTGCAAATGATTTCCTTCTAGAGGGTATATCAGGTTAAACACAGATGAAAAGCTTTTCTAGGTGACTGCTTTTTTGGATAACTATGTTCAGGTGTCTCTGTTTGGGAGTTACATTGTTTTATAGTCTTGAGAAAGTACAAGGCACCTTGTATTGGAATATTCCATCCTGGATGGAGTAAACAGACAGGAGCCACAAGCCCAAAATGTACATTTCCACAATCAACAATTTACTAACTCAAACAGAAAAAAAAATCTAATTTTATATACAGTGGAGAAAATGCCTACAAATTTTCAGTATTAGGGTTTGCTTTCTTCTGTCCTACTATGGTTTAAGCACAACTTGAAACTCTCGGGTGTCTAAAACTTCAGATTTCTGAGATTTACTAACAGTGAATTCCCCCCTCCTTTTACAGAGAATTCTTCCCCCTGGTTTACCACTTCATTTTCAGGATTCCTGCTATTTACCTGTTACACCCATATGAAACTGATAAAACGCATCAGTAAGGCCATCACAGATTATCGTGTCCTGCAAGGAAACCTCTCCCATTTTCACTCCATCTCGCATGTGAATTACGTGCGGGGCCTGCAAGTGAGTGTTTGAAAAAGAGTTAGATTTTTAAACTAGGAGCTCAGGATATAGACAGCTGGATAGGCAGTCTGTCAGAGACAAACACCTGCCTTAGGGCTGGGGATAGTAACCCTGAACTCCATCTCGCTTTTCCTCCCTGCAGCCCTCCTCACACATGCCTCTCCTGCCCCTGTTCCCACATAACAAGATTCTTTTCCTCAAACACTGCAGGCTGGAACAAAATTTGTGGCAAGTTTTTTTTTTTTTAAGATTCTCAAGCTGTCACCCTCTGAAGTCTAAATACTCGCATGCTGCATTTGACCTGTATACTTCCCAGACAACAAACCATACAGAATGAATTAAATAGCCCTGTGAGCCAATATGGGCTGTACTGGCCTGCTCTAAATCATTCCTTGTTGAACATGAGCTCCTCTGCTTAGAACCAATCATGTGATATGGCCTGAGACTGAAAATGGTAAAATCAGTGTTTTACTTTCTTTTCAAGCTCAAATTACTTAGTGAACATCCAGTCTGCATGCAAGTAATGGAGTGATGCTCTCATTTATACTGTGCTTGGATCCCTTGCAGCATTAAAAAAAAAAAAAAAGAAGAAAAAGAAGAAGCTTTTGCTAGTTGTCGCGAGCAAATCGTTCATCACTATGGGGCAGAGGAAAATTAAAATTGTGTTTTAAACGTGATATATCCTTGTGTGATACCATTTCAGCAGCTAGTTTCCTCTCTCTCTCTCCTTTTTTTTTTTTTTTTGTCCCCTTGGTCTACAAAAACCAATTGTTGCATGTAAAAGTTCAGAAACTGAAGCTACTCTTACAATCTGCCCTCAAGGTATTAACCTAGAAATACAACTTTAACAGGGCTTAATGCTGTTTGTTCCCATTAAGTGGGGAAATGAGAGTATTTACCTTGCTCATGCTTTCCATGCCTCCTGCAACCACAATGCTGGAATCTCCCATCAGTATGGACTGAGCAGCCAGACATACTGCCTTCAAGCCAGAGCCACATATCATCTGACAGCTCCAAGCAGGCACAGAGTAGGGGATCCCTGCCGCAATGCTCGCCTGCCGAACAGGGTTCTGACCAGCACCTGCAAAAACATGCTGTGTTTTTCCTTTGTTGGTTACTAAAGACCAAACTTGCCACTCTGCACAAAACATGGACCTTATTCTACCAAAATGCGGACTTTATTCCTGTCTTTAATTGGTAGATAAAGCAATTCCTAAAAGTGTGTTATCAATAAGAGCTCAACCACCTCTTTCATCTATATTGCAGACTAATGCAATATTTGCAGTATATTGCAGACTAATGGAATATTTGCAGAGACAGGGACTTTGGCCACTTGTTACAGGTACTTTACGTCTGTAACGCTATTTTGACTCCAGGGGTGGATGAAACAGACTGTCCAATTTTAAATCAGCACTATCCAGATGCGCTTGGATAAGATAATGTTCTCCTTGAGCAGCAAATAGCTGAAGGGTTTGACATGTTCTTGGAGCCATGTACAGCCAGCTTCCCACAAATGTACAAAAGCTTCCACTCTTTGTTTGCAATCTCAATGGAGTGAACAGAAGCACTGTATTCAAAGGAAACCTTCTTCGTCTTCATCTCCCCAGGCCAAAGTCGTGCCAACTCTTTTGTACACAGAGTCCCAGATCAGGGGAGTACAGCAGGCCAAAGGTATTCGGGAATGGGAATCACCTTTGGGTGAGGTACTGGAGTAACCGTTCCCTGCGCACCCCCGCGTACCCCTTCGCCGCAGCACCCCCTCCCCGGCACCCCGCGCGCAGCCCCCGCACGACGCGATGGCGACGGCGTGGGACCACGCGGGGCGCCTCCTCCTCACGCACCTGCGGGCAGCACCTGGCCCACGATGACCTCCGACACCTCCTCGGCGCCCACGCTCGCCCTCCTCAGCGCCTCGCGGATGGCCACGGCGCCCAGCTCGTGCGCGTGCAGCGCGGACAGGGCGCCGTTGAAGGAACCTGCCGAGCACAAGCGGGCAGAGCGTGGTCAGCGCGGGCCGGCGGGCGGCCACCCCCGCGGCGCAACGCCCGCCCCGAGGGGCGCGGGTCCTCACCCACAGCGGTCCTGGCGGCGCCCACGAACACCACGGGGTCGGCGCTCATGGCGGC
>VWPW01020180.1:45014-71027 GCA_013389825.1 Crypturellus undulatus
TTTTGGGCGGATAAGTGGGGGGTTTTCCCCCCCCCCCCCGCCTCTAATGGAGTCCTGCTTTATATGTTTAAAACAGGCCTCTGGCTTCCCATACCCAAATATGTAAGAAAGTATTAACCAGCAAAAGTGCTTCTTTGAGTTTAAATGGTTCAGGCATTGTTGGTTGTTTTTGTATGTTTACACGCAAGTACATAAACACATATCTGTGCTCCAGGCTTATCCTTGGAGAGTAGCAAGCTTAGGAATTTCTAGTCCTGCTTTATATGTTTAAAACAGGCCTCTGGCTTCCCATACCCAAATATGTAAGAAAGTATTAACCAGCAAAAGTGCTTCTTTGAGTTTAAATGGTTCAGGCATTGTTGGTTGTTTTTGTATGTTTACACGCAAGTACATAAACACATATCTGTGCTCCAGGCTTATCCTTGGAGAGTAGCAAGCTTAGGAATTTCTAAAGCTTGGCCATTCCTTCCTGGTGTGAAACTCCAATTGAAGTGTCCTGGGCATCTTGTGTGAAAACAAAAAAAAAAAAAAAAAAAAAAAAAATTTTTACTAAAATAATTGATATTGGTTTNAAAAAGCTTCTGACTATAATCACTGTCTTGGTTTGCTGCTCTAGAAAAGAAATGACTTCCAGCATATATTAAAGTGAGACTGTGGTGGAATCTGCATGATGAGGTAAAATTAATCAGTAGCTAAATTCTCAATGGAAAGATTTGGTGATGTGAGACAGCTGTGTTGGCATTGAATCTTTGTGTAGACAAAGGAACTTGCTGTGCTCTCAGAAAAGCTACTTGATTGATTAAATTGTCCCTCATGCTCAGAAACTTAAATGCTATTTTGGTCTTGTCCATGTTATTTGTAATGATACTATAGGTCTGGTTAAAGCAAGCTCGCTCTCTCTCTCTTTAAAAAAAAAAAAAAAATTGGGCATGTTTAATAGATTTCTAGTGAAGTTTGGTCTTATCTATGATGTCATATAAAACTAGCATTATGACATTAATTGCTAACATTTTCTAAGTTTGTAAGTCTGATTATAAAGATGGAATGCTAAGTTGTATGCCTTGTATTTTATTCAAAGGCATGTCTGCTGTTTCAGGCTTTAAAAAAAAAAAAATGCATTGACCCTTACAGGATAATCTCATAATAAGACCTATTTTTTTTTTTTTTTTTTTGGGGGGGGGGGGTCATTGCTTTAGTGGGGCTAATGCTTTCAAGATATTAGTTTGTAATCTGTGGGTTTTGATATTTTAGGTAGTATATAATCTCTGTACAAATTGCAGCAATAAAAATATATATGTAGAAAGAATGCTTCTCAGATCCTGTACTGTGAATCCAAACTTCACTGTTCTTTGAAGTGCACAGTTTAGGTTTGCTTGCTTTTTAACTTCTGTTGACTGAAAATGAGCTGGATCTGCACATTGAGAAGGTGCTTTGCCTAGCCTTCTAGTGATTCCTGCTTGTCTCATTAATTGCAGCTGTGGACTCATTTCCTTCATTACCACCATCACTTTCTTTTTTTTAAACACAGTAGCCACTTAGTTTGAACATGTAGGAGCTGCTGTGATGGAAGAAGAGCCAGAAGCAGAATGAGCAAGCGCTCTGATTCACAGCTTAGCTTTTGACTAGTAATTACACAATTAAATGTAGTGCTTGGTCAGTTTAAAAAAAAAAAAAAAAAAAAAACTTGAAGCACCCAAATCTGTGTAAGCAGCTCTGGTGAAATATACAGTATTTTAAGTGCTTGTTGAAGAACAGTACTCTTAGTAAAGACTTAACCAGTGTGAACATACAGCAAGTCATGTCTGGAATGGTTTAAGAGCAATTCACGTTCCCACATCCAGAGTGCTTGTTACCTTTTTTGGAGGAAAAAAGAGGACTGCAAAGCTGGGCATTAAAAAATGGATACTTGAGGAAAGCTAGCTGCTTTAGGAAGTGGAATTTAGGAATTTGGAAGTCACTGCATCTTCAAATCTGTTTCTGGGTGACAGTAATATATTGGGTGAATGGAGGGAGCTATTTGATAATACTTGTTACCTTCTACTCTCGGTGAGCTTGCAAGTGCTCCCCTGAATGTTAAATTAGTTTCATTGCAGTCTCACTTTTTTTGTACAGATCTGTGTCTCTGCTTTGCAGCAGCATATGAGTAGCATTTTAATGAAACTGTTCAGCTTGTCAGTGATCTACTAACTGCACAGTGACATGAACTCCCTGGCAGATCAACACCAAGACTAATGCTGGTTAATACAAATTTGATAGAGTGACTGTCATTAACTTTCTATAGTTACCTATTCACTGCTGAGCTGTGCCAAGCCCCATGCAGGTGTGCCAGGTGGGGGAATATGGGACAAGGAGGGCAGGACAACTGTTGAACTTGTTTAAAGCAATACCTTGTTAGGCTGTATACACAGTTACAGTCTGTGAGAGGTGAAGAGAGTCTTTCTTCTATCTTAGAAAGAAAGGCTTCAAATTTAAGTCTGCCCAGTAAGTCCTGGTAAATTACTAACTTTGGTTAAGTATATGGAAATTCTTAAATAGGTTAACTGTTTTTGTCAGTGTAAGAGTCTACTAAATGTTTGCTTTTAAAAACACTTCAAACTAACACAAGTATGATGTATCCATAATCTAGGTGGCAGGATATTGCTTTCAAGAAGAAAGGAAGAAGTTCTTACCTGGGAAGAAGTTTCCCAGTTGGGAGTGCTGTCCACTTTCAGCTGAAGATGGGCTGGTAGCAGGCTTTTAATTAAAAATTTTAATTATGGCAGTAGTTTTTGAAAGTCTTTCTATATGTATTGTCACTTTTTGACATGTTTACAGAGATTAGGTGTGATTGGGGCAGAAATCTCCTCTCTGAAGAGCCCACAGTGTTAGCTAGTTAATGGTTAAAATTGCAAACACTATTCCTAAAGATTAGTATGGAGACTTTCATAACTTAAATGTTCTTAGTGTGTTTTGGTGTCTTATGGGAAGCTTTGTATTACATACAGAGAATTACATTGTTTATGAATGCAGTTGGAATTAAAATTTCTAATTGAAATGAAATAAAAATGTATTCCACATGGGGCATATGGTGATATAAGTGAGTTGACATTTTTCTGTATGTAGTAGGATGTAATGGGGCACCCAGATCTTGTGTGTGTGTGCGCACATGCTCATAATCTATCTTATGCCTAAAAATCCTTGGAAAACACTGGAATTTGCTTGATACCTGGGATGTCTAGGTGATGCTACACATGTTATTCAGTTAGCCTTAGCCCTGGCTGCTTTGGTTTCAACAGGCCATAGCTGAGCAAATGCATCATATTACAATCCCACAAACTTGCTGTCCTTGCCACCTTTCTGGAGCTCACTGTGAACACTTAACAATGTGGGAAATTCATGTAATGGGAATATGAATATCTCATCCTTACATCTCAGAAGCTGAGTGTCCATGCTACTGGAAGAAGTAAAAGAGCAAAACTATTATGCATGGAGATTGTTATATAGATTAAGATCAGTGTTCCATTAGGGGAAATCCTGACCTTTAGGTTAAAAACAGATTCTAACTTTCCTCTCATGAGCTATACGGTTAGAGAATTGTTACAAGCAGTTACTTGAGATCTAGAAGTACACAGTTGTACATTTATCCTGAACTCTTCTACTATTCTAAACATGAAGAAATACAAAGATGGGTGTTAACATTGTGCAAAAATAGAGCATTTAAAAATACTTTCAGTCATGTCAGGTTGTTAAAACGCTTGCTTCTGTGATAGTTCTGTAAAAAGCTTCAGCTTTTTCACACCATCATTGTGAAGATTAGGGTTTTACTTTAGTTTCCTCTGTTAAGGATATTTCTTCCTACTGTCAGCAAGAAGAAACAATTACACTGTGAAATAAGCTGAGGAAAAAAGTGTTTAGCAAAATGGTTCATTAAAGACACTAAACAGAGCAAGTTAGTACAAGAACCTATAAAAGATTGCAGCACATGTGAAAAAAGTGTGTGAAGTATTAAATTGAGACTAGGCTATCTAGGCTGACCCTAGACTTGTATTAATTTTCCCAGTGTAGGGCAGCTCTCTTCTGTAATTATTGTTCATATATTCAGGATTTTGATATGACTCATCTTCAGGATTATCATGAGCTTAAAAATATTCACAGCAGATAAAACATCACAACTATGTGTTTGATTGAAAAGGCAGGAAGTGCCCTTAATATGGACCTATTTACATGTGGGTTTATTTTTCTGAGATAGTTAATGGAGGAAAAATGGTCTACTCCATCACATGTATGTTTTTAAGCTTAAGCATTCATTGCTTCATTTCTTCTTTTGATAACATGAGGTATCTTTCAGGGTTCCTATTATCAATGAAAAATTTGTAGCATGGAAGTTTGGGTGTGTTTTTTGTGTGTGTGTCTGTGTCTTTGCACTTCCTGTTTTTCTGGTTTCCTTGAAGTGAGAGGAAAAGGAGGTGAATTCCTAGAAGAGAAAACAGGTTTTGGCTTCTTGTGTAGTTTTACCAAAATTGTTGAAGTGGAGGTGCAAGAAAATGAAGTAGCTATGATAGAGATACTTCAAATCTTTAAAACTGATTGGTAGAAGAGTTTGTAATCTGTGGTGATCGCAAGTTTATAGAATTTATTAAACTTGTTTTTAGATTGATTGTTATAGTCTTGACCAAACTTTGTCCATCTTGTTGAAACATAATGATGTAAATAATTTTGAGGTCTGCAGAGTCACCCTTCTGAAACAGTTGGTAGGCAGATGTAGGTTCCATAACTTAATGCGCTTAACTCCACACCTTTCCCTTGAGTTAGTTCCTGCTGATCTGTTAGCATTTTTTGAGAGATTGTGTAGAGATACTGCCTTTTTTTTTTTTTTTTTTTTTTTTTTTTNGGTACAGTGAAATAACTAGTTGACCCTAGACTTGGCAAATTTTAGTGTCCTGTATACACTAAGTTTGTTCAACTATTCACTTGATCAGTCGCGTAACTCTAATGCAGGCCTTTGTTGTATTTGTGTTACGGTTTCTGATATGTAATTTAGTTTTGATTATTTTGCTTTTAGATGCATCCTAGGCATTTCACGTGTACGAAATAAGAAATGTTTAATGACAATGTTTCATCCCAAATAACAGAATAAGTTAATTTTTAACGACAGCATGCAGCTATGTGTTTTTTTTTAATCCTATCTCCTTTTGAGGTGCAACATGAAATTAAATATTTTTATGGATTTAAGTAACTTTTTTAATCAGCATTGTCATTTATTCAATTATCTAATTTCTTTGTGGTACTGCTTACAATATAAATATGTGCTATGAAGGAAGTCTATGCCTTAATAAAATAAGATTCAGGAAATCTTTTTCTCTTCCTTTCTGCAATAGGTGGAAACAGTATGAAGCTTACGTGCAAGCTCTGGAGGGCAAGTACACAGACCTGAATTGTAAGTTAGTCAAATTTCAAAATGATATAAGTCCTTTAAATGTTCATATAAGTAGAACACTGAGATAATGTTTTATTTTGTGAAATTATTGGAGAAAACATAGTTTAAGATTACTATCTGCTATGCAAAAGATCCATGTTTTCCTAGTGCAAGTTTTCAGCCTTTTCTGTTTTCTTCTGCCATTTGTTTTCTTTTGCAAATCTTACATGGCTTCTAAAAAGTCCATTTTTTGCATTTGTTAGGGTCAGTTGTACCCAGATTGCTAGAGAAAAAAAGTTCCAAACACAACCCCACAAATTAATTTTTGACTTTTGCAACTACAGGAAAAAAACTCTCTTCTAGAAAACTCAACCAGTGTTTGTTCCATCAGTATTTTTTCAGGATTGGAAACCAGATGTGTGTGTGGGGGGGATAGTTTATAGAGGCTGACTGCGAGCCTCAATGCTATACCTGATTAGATAATTTAATTTCAAATATCTGTTTGTGTACTTCAGTCTTTCAAATGAGGTGATTTAGAAAACCTAATCTGATTCTTCAATAACAGCAGTGGAATACATTCTGGAAGTAACTTGGTTGCTAATCCTGACTCACTTTTAATAATTGCTTTGGTAGCTAGAGAAGGACCTTTTTCTGCTTTCCATTCACGTCTTCAGTCTAAGTATCAGAAGTCTTGGTACCACTGATTTTGTCCTTCTGTCAATTTGAGTGGTTATCCTCTTCTCTTTCTTGCATCCCCTCTTCCCTACCACACTGTAATGTGTATAATGAGTTCTGGAGAGAAGAAAATACAGCAAGTGTAAGCTGAGATAATTATAAGATAGATAATTTGTTGTCATGTTTCCAATTTTTCAAGTTCAGCGTCTTGAATGCAGCCTTCAGTAGTCAGTATTACTGAATTATCTGCAAAGAATAACTCATTTATAGCAAAGCATTTTTTTCTTCAGTGTTCTTCTTAGCTTATAGTTTCATTCATCATTTGGTATGTGATAAGTAGCAGGATAAATATTTACTGTTCGTATCACACTGCTTGCATGTGTTCCCACTGGTAGAATTAGGAAACTTTGTGTGTTGCTTCCTCATAATTTATAATTCATATATAAACCTTTATAAATGTTCATGAACCAGAAAGCTTCTCTGGTTGTGACTGAACTACTATTTCTGAAATTCTCTAATGTCTTGCTCTTTGCTCATGGGATATTGAGATGACTTGCAGGGTTGGTCACAAATGACACTGTTTGAGGAAGATCATTTGCCAGTCCTGGAAAAAGTTCTGTAAAATACCAGGCAATTCGTTCCTCAGCAGTCTTAGAATGCAAGTGGTAATAGTGAAGGATAGAGTAGCTGATGAATTTAGCACTTTAATAGTTAATTCATGTTAAAGCACTTTAAAAATAATGTTAAAAAGTTTTAAGGAAGGGACAGAGATGTATATAAAACAATTTATTTTGAAGCTCTTCTAAAACATTCTGGTGTTTTGATCTTTTGATTTTGGTTATTTCTACTTATTAAATTTATGCTTATTTTGCTTGTATGCTATTTATAAATTGATTTCCAGACTTTTATTGTCGTTAAGCGGCTGTTTATGAGAGAGTGCTATAATACGTGCTTTCTGTGCTTTGTTATTTGTATTAGCTAATGATGTGACGGGGTTGCGAGAGTCTGAAGAGAAGCTGAAACAGCAACAGCAAGAGTCTGCCCGGAGAGAAAATATTCTGGTGATGAGGCTGGCAACTAAAGAACAGGAGATGCAGGAGTGTACTGTAAGTATTTAAAGTGTTTTCAGACTGGTGTAGAAAAACGCCTGCTTTCACGTGAGCGTGTACCCATATACTGTGTATTTATTTCATAAACTGTTGATAGCATCCATCAACCCATTTTGTGTCTAAGAAATGGCAGGGCACTAAAGTTTAAATATTTCACTGAGTTACCAAAGATTACTTTTCTAATTTTGTGTTTTAATATTGCTGTTTCAGTTAGTTTTCATCTGCAACTGTGCTTGGAAGGACTTTTGCCCTAGAACTGTTGTACAGGTTTGCAGTAGTATCAAGCTCTTGCATGATATTTATCAACTACACATATATACCAAAAATGTTACACTAGTAGTGGAGACAGGAGTACATTGAATTGAAGCCTGAGGATAAGATTGAACTTTCATTTTATTTAGGGACTTTTAGGCAGATGTTTATGCTGAATTTGAGTAGTCAAGTTTCACAAGTCTTTAGCCTGCCTTTACCAGTGGGCTTTTGAATATTTTTTGGGATCACACTCTTAATATTGTTTGACCTACGGCTTTAATAGTCAGTTTTTGAAAGAAGACTGTAAAGTGCTGCTTGATGCTAGTTTGTGTAAAATACTCCTAAGAGCTGCTCTTAAGAAAATTAGAGACTGTGCAAAGCCAATCGCATGCATTGTAGCATTCCTTCTATTATTTTGCTCTTTTAGCCTCCCCACTTTCTGTTTTCCTGTAGGTTTACAGAGCTGTTAGATGTAACAATATAGGACTTAACTCATGATTTTTATGGTAAGGAAAATCAGATGACACCAGCCTGTAGCAAATACTGTGATGATAAAAAAAAAAAAAAAAAAGGAGGCGGGTGGGAAGGTAAAACTTATTTTTGCGTTGGTAGAGAATGAATCACAGAATTGCTGAGGTTAGAAGGCATTTGGTAGAGATTATCTGGTTCAAAGCAGGGCCAGCTGGAGTAGGTTGCTCAGGGCCATGTCCAGTCCCCTCGCTGCACCTGCTACTACACTGCTTAATGCACCAGGAAGCGACCTGGACCCTGAAGCTCCGACAATGCTAGGGCACTCCTCCACAGTAGCACTCTGTAGTTCACTGACTGGTGAAATAAAGCAGACTTTGGTTAGTCTACTTCTAACTTAAAAAAATCAAATATAGGACTTTCTCATCAAGTAAAAGTTTGTTTATATTTTCAACCTTTCTTCTTCCGTGTTTTTAAAAGGCCTTCTTCACACATTAAAGATTGTGAATTCTAACAAGATCTTAAAGACTATATTGGGGTTTTGTCTGCACTTTTTCTTGCAGCTGTGGTGTCTAGACTTTCCAGAAAGCTTTTTAAATCTAGCTTGTTTCCAAATTGTTGACACACAAATTACATCCAAGATGTTATCTCTTTCACAGAAGTAGAGAGAGACTTCTTGGAAGAAAAGAAAAAAAAAAAACTACTGTGAAGACACTATTGTCATCTTACTGTTTTCACAGTGAACATGTGGACAGTTCAAAGAAGTTGGCACAGTTTGCATTATATTATTAAGTGGTATTTTTTCAGTGAGGTAATAGTAATAAAATGTGTAAATTCTGGAAGAGGTAAAAAATTAAACAGTAGGTTGCTCAGTCGTTTAATAAATGAGCAAAGACTATTCACTGCTTTGTGATGTATTTGAGATGTCTAATTTTGAGTCCACAGAATAACTTTCCTTATAAAATATGGTTAACTTCAGTATAAAAAATAAATCATATTTAAATGCTGTAAGATATACCAGCAACACTGTCATTTATACATAAGCGTTTAGTGTTGTCTATCACAACTAAACTGAAAAGACAAAACATCTTAGATATCAAGTTTCTTAAAACTAGAGATAATCATTGTTCTTTGAATATGATTGTTCTTATTATTAGCCATGTATTGGCAGGACACACTTAATATTTATAAACTTACTTCAGTCAATCCTTAATTTAACTGAGTTTAAAAAAAAAATCACCAACTTGAAATGTACAAACATAGGCGAGTTTTCTAACTATCAATGTATAAAACATTTGGCTAGTTAAAAAAAAATTACTGCTTTAAAATTCTTGTTTTAAAATAGGGTGTGTAGGCCTTGTTGTAGTTGCCATTTTCATTGGTTCGGCTTTTTGAAAAGAACAAAAGACAAGAACCTCTCGGCTTATCAAAGTTATCTGTCCAGTTACTCTTCAAACTTTGTAGTTAGGTGTGTCAGATAAAAATTGTCTTGACACACTGTTGTTAAGACAGTGGTTTGGTGTGTGTTTTTTTGCATAGCTCCATGCTTGGGCTCTGAGCCGATCCTAGAATGGATTGGTAGGGGGGAATGATGGAAGCTTTTCAAATCATCTAGCCGGTATTGAAAACTCCTGAGCATAGCATAGGATGGCTAGCTAAAGAACAAGGTGGGTGTTTCGAGGTTTAATACCTCATCCAGTCCTCATCCCATCTGGTCAGCAAAAGCCTTATGATACCCGACCCCTAGCAAGAACATTCCTGCCCCTCAAAAAAGAAGCCTTTTGTTAGTAAAATTTGGTAAGGTGAGGTAGTTAAGGTTCTGATTTCTGTATGTGTTGATTCTCGTGTCAGAGGGTCTGTTCTGTGGGAACGTTTTTAGATATCTTCAGCCTATTAAGCTCTTCGCAAGAAAATGTGAAAAGTGGAGGAGTTAAATGTTTTTGCTTAACAAAGAAGCAGCATCCAAACAAAATCCTCACAGCCTGCTATCTTCTTGTTTAGCATCTTTGAGCATCCTTTTGTCTTGGGCTAAAGCAGATAGAGATGATACCAGGGCCATCTGTGGTGATTGTGGCCTTCATCCCTATTTATCCAACTTTTGAAAAATACTAGTTAGTGTGTGTTCTCACGTTTGAGAATGTGAACACTAGTAGCTGTTTTACATGCTCACTGTAGTCATGTCAAAATCTGGTGGTAGACATGATTTTTATTGGATTTTCAATTCTAGTTTGAGGTCCAGCTGTTGCACCTGGAGGCAAGTGAATTCTTTTGCTCCCTAACACCTTCCTCCCTATAATACAGAGGGGAGGAAGGAGACAGCAGAGAGTGGTTAAAAGTAGCAGGACAGTGTGTGACTGGGACTTGCCAAGCAGGGAGATGAAGGGAAAAAGGAACTGAGCAGAGGAATTAAGAGATATAAGTTGCCTTGGGCCTGGCTCAGATCGGGAAATGGTTGTTAGGCCTGGGTGGCTCCAAAGCCTGATAAGTGAGTACTCTTGAGTTAAGAATGGAGAGGAATCTTACCTCTAAAGAGATGGAGTGAAAATTAGTGTTGGAAAAACTGGAGGAATGAATGGTAGTTAAATTTGGGGAGGGATGTTTCTAAATAAAATTGGCATCAGTAGATTTTTAGTTTGTCAGTGCTTTATTTCTTGAAAGTTTTTTACACTGTGCTCATTTATTGCTTTTACATTTCTTTCAGGATATGTATAGATATATTTGTAAGTAGCTTTAAATAGACTAAGTATGAAGATTGTTTCAAAAATTTTAAGTAGTGAAAGTAGATAAATACTTTTACATCAAATTAATGTGAAGCTAATTTGAAATATTTCAACTTTTTCAGTAACTTTTAAATGAATTGAATAAAACCGAGAATTGGTGCTACTTAATATAAATTATGTCTTCCTAAATTGAGAAGTGAGTTTGGAGTCACTCCTGCTCATCTTTAAGATAAATAACATGTTCATAGTTGTATTTTCTCTTCATAGTTGTGGTGTGAAAGTCTCCACAGAATAAATGACCATATAGGAAATAGGTTAAACCTTTTATTGTGAAGGTCACCTTGTCCTGAACAAGCCAAGTGTGTGTGATGGGGACAGTTGCGTTGCCCCTCTGCTACACTGGTGTTGTCTTGCACTGTTCATCAATGAGGCTGTGTGTTCAAAGGTGTGTTGCTGTCTCTGTAGTTGCAAGATGGATAGAGCAGCAGGCACCTTTCCTGGTTTTTAATGTTTCTTTTTAATGTACTCTTACATTTACCTCTTTGTAACTGAGAAGCGTGGTGTATGTATGTGGAGTGTAATAAACTTGTTTAGAAGTGTTTAGAATTAACACTTTCTATGTAGATGAATGTGATTTGAGTGATTAACTGGATTTTAGTGCTGTTTAGTAGCCTCTTTTATGATTGTCTGTTGTGATGGAATTAAAATTGAAGCACCTGGGAGAGAAAGTGGGAGGTGGGGAGGAGATCCTCTTAAAATAAATCATAGTTTTGACTAACGAATGTTTCACTTAAAAGAAACGAACTTGGTTATTCCTCCCAAAATATTAGTGGCTAAATCTTTTGGGTTGTGCTTATTGCGAGAGAATCTAAATCCAAACAAAATCTGTCTAACTGATGCTGGTATTTCTAAATTTACTAAATGATTTTGGTTTTAAAAGGAGTAGAAGCAAAATCATATTATAAGTCATCGTAGACACCCCCGGAAAAAAAAAGGCAAAACTGTCTAGGTGTGTATGTTTTTACCAAATGCTTGGGTCAGTCCTGTTAACTTTCACTTAAGTTATGTAGGGATTAGCTATATGTTTTAATGTAGTGTATTGAAGAAAAGCAGCCTTGAAAGATGCAGCTGGAGTAGGGAGATATTTGGAGAGCAGGCATATTAATAGGGGACCGGTTCTTTATCCTCCCCTCTTCAGGTTAAAGTACTGTATGGAGAAAGCAAGATTCCTGAATATTCTCTTTGGAATACATGGTTTTAATCGTATCTAAATTATTACAGAATTTTGTTTAGTGATGTATAAATGACATTCTGTTTCTGTTTTATGCAGAATCAGATTCAGTACCTCAAGCAAGTCCAGCAGCCTAGCGTTGCCCAACTGAGATCAACAATGGTGGACCCAGCGATCAACTTGTTTTTCCTAAAAATGAAAGGTGAACTGGAACAGACTAAAGACAAACTGGAACAAGCCCAAAATGAACTGAGTGCCTGGAAATTTACGCCTGATAGGTAAACAAAACAAATACTCCCCAGTCAAGACTTCCCTGACAGTCCCACTACGAGAATGCTATGGTGGGACAGCCAAGTACTCGTTTCCACACCAAGACTCAGACGTTTTGAGCCAAAAGCCACATTCTTATACTGTCCAGCTTGTAATGCTTAATGTAAAACTTATCAGATGAACCTTGTGTTTCAGCTTTTTTCTCCCCCTTTGCTTCAGAGGCCTGACGGCGTCGGACTATTCTGAAGAAATGGCCATCACCGAAAAAAAATACTTTCTAGAACATGTAGACATTTGCAAAATTGTTCTATTTGAAGAAAATAGAGGGAAAAACAGAAGGCTTAAAGTCTGTGGCACACTGTGTCTACAGACAGTTTGGAGGAAAGACCTAGAGATTCTAAATCATGAATTGAACATGTAAAATTCCCGTAAAATGTAGAAGTGGAATATGCTTCGCTCTTAACCTTGAGCCTAGTGACTTAGAGACACTGTAAGTCAGTTTTGCCAATAAGACTGTGGACTTCCTGCTTGTTCACTGAACTGCTGGGTCAAAACTCAATGAGGGGAATTTTGCATTAAAGGGTTTATTTGCTAACCAGTTCTGAATAGCCATGAGCGCTATTTCCTATCACTTCAGTGGTAGTGTACACATTTGACTGTTTAGCATCTGGGCTCTGTAACACTTCATGGAGCCTTAAGTCAATGTTGCTAAATAATGAACTGTTCTCTGGATGGTTGGAAGTACTGTGGACGCCTCAATTAGGACTGTACAAAAATGTACGTTCTATCTAATAGCAGGTGTAAAACTGTTGGAAGTGATATATCTTTGATCACAACTAGCATGTATAAGTGAAACTAGTTGTGATAAGTATTTTACTGCATGTTACCATGCAGCAATGAGAATTTTTCAATCTTCTATTCTGAGAACTGATCTCATGCTCACTACAGAAGGCACATGCAATGGCAAGTGTCTTCAGTGTTGGTGGGATATTTTTACTCCTTTGTACACCTGTTTTTTTGTATTACACTTCTATATAAAATGTGCCTTGAAATAGTTGTAATATATAGATCAAGGAACACTACTGGTTATACTGTTGTATTGTTAAACTCCTGGGATGAACGAGAATTGGACAGATTGTTATTTCTGAATTGTCTCGTTCTCTGAAGAAAGGGAAGATATTTTAACAAATCAAAAAACCTTAAATGCATGCATTTTTCTGGGTGCGATCAGTGAAAGGAGCCTTTGCTACTCTGTTGATGCCTCTGTTTTGTTGTCCCAAGTTACTTGTAAGAATAGCAATATAGGACAGCTGGGGAGTGCATGTCTGAGGTGTGTAAACTGAAATGCAGACTTGATACAGCATATGTGTATTTTTTTTAGCAATTTGAGTTCGTTCTAGCAAACTAAGGTTTTGATTTGCAATTCAGTTGGACAATATTTGATGACTCTAGAAAACTCAGTTTTAAGAGGTCCAGCTTTTATAGAAGGTGAAGAATTCTAACTGTTTGATAAAATTATGATCTTATTAAGATGGCATTACGTATTTTTCAACTCAGGAGTATTTTGACTGTTTGTGCTTTAGATTATTAATATGGAAAGGAAGAGTAGTGTTCTTATGCAGGCTTATTTTTTGCATGAGTAATGGCTTACGGCAAAAGAAAAACCTTCAGAAATACCTTACCTTTAAAAAAGTGATACATCTGGAATGATTTTGCTGTAGCAGTATCTAAGGTTTTAATGATCTAGCATCAAAACGGAGGTAAGACTTGCATTAATAAATTGTTAACGTATTACCAACCTGTTTGTAAAATTTACTGTGATGTGCGGACAGTGGCAGCTGTTGGGATTGTTCATCTGGCATGCCATGTAGATTGCTTGTTTAACTTGGAATTTTAAAAAAATGACTTAATACATTTAAACACAGAGATTTTTTTTTTATTATTTTTAAGAAGTCCTCAGGCTCTAAAGTTATTTGTACACCTGAGGGGAGAAATGGCTGTTGCTACTTTCAGAGAAAGTGATTTAAGAAAAGTATCAGAAAATTTTGTCACTTTCATAGTTGCAGCTTCCCTTCATACTTGTATATTTGAATCTGTGAATTTACATTATATATATGTGCAGTAGCTGAAATACAGAAAATTAGATTTATTTCCTGCTAAATAGAGGTTGTTTTCAAATTGGGTTATCATTTGATTCATTTTTATTTCTGGAAAAGTTAAAGAAATGCTGATTCATGTAAAGGGCCTGCAGGACTTTTCAGCTCTCTGCTGCCCTCATCACACCAGCCCCACTATTTGTTCTTCCTCATATGCAGCTATTCATGTTTCATGGCACCTGTCCTAGAATTTGAAAGAGGTGGTGCTCCTGTTCAAATCTCTAATCAGTGTTCTGAGGTAACCCATTGACTGCAGCCCTAAGCAGTATCAGTTCTGGACCTCGACCATAGGTGAGGGTGTACAGCATAATCATTGCTGATGTCTGGAGCAGAAAATAAAGGGTGTGTAAGCAAAGGAATGGCTCTGCCAAGCTGTTCTAACCATCATTGAACATACAGTACACACTTCAGTTAAAGAAAAAAGAAACTTGTTTTGCAGAAGCCTTACTACAAAAAGTAGTCTTCTGAAATTTAACCACTCATATTCTTACAGGTTTTCTTGCATGTATGTTCAAGTGATTTGTGTGAAAGCATTGCCAACTTCAGTTTTATAGCTAGTAGGAGTTATTTTAATAGTTGCTGGATTTATTATTTGTGCATGTATTGTCTTTTACATAAGTTACAAGGGGAGATTGCTTGGTGCTGTGCTGCACTAGTTCAGAACATCTGAAGATCTTGTTGGGAAGAAATAGCATTATAGGTAACTATGCAAATTTCTATACAGGTAATAAATATTTTACACTTTGGCAGGAGTTAACATGAAGAAATTAATAGGATTCTAAAATTGTCCCAATTTTAAGGTAACTGGTACTTGCTAATACTACAATTTTACATTGTTTGTGAAGAGAAAAATGTTAAATGACTTAAGCACTGTGAACTTCCTTAACTTGTAGTGTTGATGAATACAGTAACAGGAATCTGCAAGTGACTAAAAATCATTGCATGTCTGCCTAAATGCTTTTGGGATAATATGCCACATTACTGATTTCCAAAGTGGTCCTGCTTTATACAGAGTGAACATCATAAGGAAACTTTTAACTGTATTACTTGGATTGTATTAGGTCAGCACAATTTAAACGTCAAGGACCTGGCATTGGACATCACATCAAGAAAGAACAGGTTGCTGCCTTTAGCAGAGTTGCAGGCTTCCAGGACTTTACACAGCCATATTTCTTCTGGAGCAGCCCATCTGAGAGATGTGGGAGAGCCAGTCGGAAAATGTTAAATGGGCAGAGCTGGCAGAACTTAAATGACTGTCAAGGGCTTGAATGCTTAAAAGGCGGCTGACTAGGAAATGATCTATTTTAAGTTCTTTCTACTGGGTGTTTTGGTTTCAGGAAAGAACAGTGGCTGTGAATCATAGTAGCAGAAATTCCTGTTTTACTCTTTAAAATCTCTTTCCATCTTTGTAAATTGCTTAAAAACAACTTTACGGTGACCTTCTTGGCCCTAGCTTAAGTCTCTTCTGTTTTGTTTGTTTTTAGCAGAGCTTACACTCCGTAAGAAAGAGGACAGCTTTATCATGTTGCTGAGCCTCATAAAAGAGAACTGTTTGTGGCTTTTGTCCTGACTTCAGCAGACCAAGAGTCTTAGAGGACTTTAGCTCTTACTTTTATGGAATGAGCTGTATTGCCTATATATTAATTTGCATACTACGTCCTATAATGCTTTACAGTGCAGTTTTCATCGTGAAGATTAAAGATGTGTGATGTTCCCTATTCAGGAAAGACAATGTCTTGTCCGTTCAAAGTAGCTTTTCTGTCTGATATTTACCACTTATTTCAGAAATTGGGTATCCTAAAGTGTTGTTCTTCATCTGAAATGTGGCTATTCTAAATAAATAATATACTTTTCGCATTTCCTGCCAATTTTTAGTGACACTTTACTTTCTCCTCGCAAGATGTGCACAGAGCGTGCTGACTGAAGGAATCATGAAATGGATGGTGAACAGTACTGTACATTATAAATCAAATTGAAAATTGGACACCTAAATTTTTAAACAGAAGGACCCAGTTTACATTCAAATGTAAAAAGAAGAATGTCACGATAAAAATGAGCATGGGATTTTAAAGTTTCCCCCAAACCAACTTTCTTCACTCATACGTAATCACTAAATTACATGAGTACAATAAAAGAACCTGCTTTTTGTTTGTATATGATTCAGTTTGCACATTTTATGCTGTCCTTGATTTTTAGAATTATAAGGCACATCTTTAATCAAATAATAATCCCTGGGAATCAACACATGCAAGACTGCATACTGATAGTCCAGATGTTAATATTAAAAAAAGAACAATATGCTCATTCATATTTGCAGTAATAAACTTGCCTTCCACTTTATGGGACAGCGCCAGAAGATCAACTGACATTGGAACAGCATGTGGTAACTATAGGGAGACTTTCTGCTATGACAATTATGTTGAGGCATAATGTTCCTTGAATGACATGCAGAAATTGTATCTCCTTTTTGTCTCTAATGGTGATTGAGGAAAAGTACTGAAGTTCTTATATTCTTTTTGTGATAGATGGCTCTTTCCTTTGCAGCCAAACAGGCAAAAAGTTAATGGCGAAGTGTCGAATGCTTATCCAGGAGAATCAAGAGCTTGGAAGGCAGCTGTCCCAAGGACGTATTGCACAGCTTGAGGCAGAGTTGGCTTTACAGAAGAAATATAGTGAGGAACTTAAAAGCAGTCAGGATGGTAAGGGATTTTTTTAAGAAAATGGAAGTTGCCTTGCACTTCTAGCTTAATTTACTGATGATGCAGTTACTGTAAATTCTCCTTTGCTAGAATGAAAGGGTAGTATGAAAAAGTGACCATTTTGTGCATTCACTGTTTGCTTTAATTATGGAATCATAAAAACAATCCTAACCTTGGGGGAATTTGCTGCTGCAGTAATGTGGGGATTTGAATTTGAAGCTGAGAGACTTTTTTTATTTTAGGCCTTTCTATTTAATAGGAAATGTTTAAACTGAACACATTGGTGATTTGACAAGATCAAAGTTGTTGACATTGCATGGACTTACACCTGCTCTGAGAATAGAATGTTTCTTTGTCAATTGTGACTCATTTTGCATTTATTTTTGGGGAAAACCAAGGTTTTAGCTATGCCTAATACAACAAAAAGGCAATTTTTGCTTAAATAGCTCAGCTGTAACAGTGTGCCTTTATTGTGTTCACAGTCCACATTGCAGCATTGTGAGTCTGAATTGAAATTACCTGGAAACTCTTACTTCTTGCATAATTGAAAGGGGGCAGGGGGTAGCTAATTCTTTTATTTTTCAGATTTTTAGTTAAGAGTTCAAGATAGAGTTCTTAGTCTCTGATTAAAATTGGGCTTTTTCATAGTGTTAAACAATAGATTGTCTGATTATTATAATAATTCTTGGAATGTGAACTCTGTAACATTATTGCTTAAGCCTTAATATATTTTTTACAGCTAAAACCTGTAGGACAGCATAGCCGTGTTTCAGCACTGCCCAAGTCTATAGGATATATCCTATATTTTAAAGATTTTTTTTCCTCTAGAATCATCCTTTTTGAGGAAGTACAGTAGAAAGTGATATATAATAAAACTCTTAATGAAAAGTATTTTCTGTAGTGGACATTAACTATGGATATTTTATTGGAATAGCTAGGGACTATTCCATAAATGTGGACGTTCTTTGAGATATTTGTCATAGTAGGGAAGAAATAGTTTTGAGCAGACTAAGACTAGAACAAGAGTTTTATCTTTTTTAGTAAATATTTTTTCTATACCTGCAAAAACGCTTTTTAAGTTACTATTATAAATTCTTAAAGAATAATCACTTTGCATTTTATCTGTTCTGTCAGGTTAAAGTAGGAGACTTTGGGTTCAGGATTGTTTCGCTGATCACATTTGTGCTGTTCCAAAACATAGTCTTCATTGAAAAATCTTTTCTTTGTATCTAAACCCCCCTTTGCTGATAGGAAAGTCAACAAAAAATCTTTTCTTTTAGTGTCCTGTTACACAGGATTAAAAGCATTAGGAATCAAAGCTTTCTTCGAATGTGACTGATGCTTTTTTTTTCTCACTGAATACATTGTTGTATTCAAACCTGTTACATACAGCCATGTAGTTCATGGTGTTTTTTTTTTCACTTGAAAGTACAAAGTATTTGCAAAATGGTAATTGTTTGCATTCAGCTGTCTTCCAAACATCCTTTCCCCCCCACCCCAGGAATTAATGTCTTCTTGTAATAGTCTTTTCCTATGTTCTTCTCTTGTATTCTGGATAGCATCCAGTTTAGAATTTCCTCCTTCAGAGGCAGAATATCAAAAATTATGACTAGAAAAATAAGTTATCTGCAAAATTCCAGCATTAAATGTTGCTGTGAGATTTTAATTGTCTTGTCTGCAACTCCAGCTATATATGGGCTATTAAGTCTTTGCAACAAATGTGCTTTCTTTATATAGAATTGAATGACTTCATCATCCAGCTTGATGAGGAGGTAGAGGGTATGCAGAGCACCATTCTAGTTCTCCAGCAGCAGCTGAAGGAGACTCGCCAGCAGTTGGCTCAGTACCAGCAGCAGCAGCAGTCACAGGCCTCGGCTCCGGGTACCAGCAGGACTCCCTCATCAGAGCCTGGGGAGCAGGGGGAGGCTGCAGGTAAAGACTGCAGCCGCCTGGCTAATGGACCAAGTAATGGGAGCTCCTCCCACCAGCGGACGTCTGGGCCTGGATTTTATAGGGAGGGTAGCGGCACGGAAGATGACTTCCCGGCTTCTCCAGGGAACGGTAATAAGCTGGCCAACCACTCGGAAGATAGAACTGGTAGAGGAGGTGGTAGCTACATAAACCAACTCAGTACTGGGTATGAAAGTGTAGACTCTCCCACTGGCAGTGAAAACTCTCTCACTCACCACTCAAATGACACAGACTCCAATCATGATCCTCAAGAGGAGAAAACAGTGAGTGTGAAAGGTAACAGAACTGTGGGTTCTCGTCATGTCCAGAATGGTTTGGACTCCAGTGTAAATGTGCAGGGTTCAGTTTTGTAACATTTTTCTGCAGCATTTTTATACAGTGTCATTTAAATTGGGAGAGGATACTGTCCAGAAGCCGTTTAAATTAGTGCATACTTGTCACACTTTTGCCTTTTTGTGGGTTTCTTTTTGCTTCAATACCTCTGCCACTTTGGAAATTTTAACAGTTAATTACGTTGAATGTTGCTAAAAGGACGTTTGTGTAGCTCAAGTTATTTTTATATGAGTTAATGTGAAGTTGAAATGGAAATTATTTCCACAAAGTATAACATAAATGATGTCTGTACAAATCTGTGTATATCTAGAACCTGTGCTGTGTAAGGGCATTCTTACTCATACTGTTATACTTACACCACCTTCAAGAATTGTCATAATAGCTGTGGGTTTATGACTGCCAAGTTTGCCCAGTACAGTAGTTTTATCACTAAAAGATGGACTTGCTGAAGGAGTCCTGTAGTAGTTTCAGTGTTAATTACAATTTTTCCCACCATACATCTGTGCATTTTCTCCTTAGGTGACCGAATGTTAATGATTTGTGTGCATAGTTACTCAGTTTTTAAGAACTGTTGTATCCTGTTTATGCATATTGCTCTGTGACTCCAATATTATCTTACCTGTACTGACCAAACCTAAATAAAAACTTTTAATAATGTAATTTCCTCATTGTTCTGCATTGGTGTACATGGTTTATTTGTATGCAGTGTATTTATAGTGCATATTTTCTATTGAATTTGCCCCTGTGTTTAATCTTGAGTCATATAACTTATGCCTGAAGTGTGTTATCTTACTAATTGTGCTATCAGTGTCTGCTGTCTTACTAATTTCAGGCCAGACTGGTGCTTATTCTACAGATTGTTTCCTTATCTGCAGATAAGAGATGAAAAATTGGGAAAGCTTCCTAAAAGCTTCCTAAAAACCCAAAAAAGGACTTGTCTGTTAAGGAGATACTGTGATAGAAGTATCCTGTAGGTAAATACATCAATTAAATGGAAACTTTAGGGAATTAACTCAGATTCTTAAAACATATACAAGTCCTGGGTGTGTGGGGATGTGTTTTTAAATATGTAGCTGAAGAATGCTTTGAGTTAACTTCATTTTTTTCTACATTCCTCATCTTAGGAACTATATTTTTTATTTTTCAGTAGCAGTATGAGTTACTACAGATTTCTCACCCTTGTTACCTGCTGGTATTTTCTGTCTACAATTTTAGTAATGGTGATATGTAAATGAGAAGATGAAAAAGTCTCTGGCTCTTATGTACTGGTTAAAGGGAAGACAAGTACTTTTAAATTGCTGTACTTACTAGTAAACTTAAGTCCATATTCAGCACTTGTGCTTGAAAGTCTTTTTACTACCTGCTGACTAACAAAATTATTCTAGTGCTTTTATAGTAATAAGGTAGACATATTTAACTGCGAAGTTATAAGCAGGTTTTTTTTATAGCTTTGCACTTTACTCTAGAGACCTTGAGACTCCTGTTTGAAAGCTGTTTAATTCTAGGATATTTGGGTGTTTGTTAATTTTAAAGCACAGGGTTGTAATAAATTTCTAGATCATCGTGGTACCGGAGAAAACCTTCTATAAATGACATACTCTATGAAAATCACCAAGTGTAGTAGTATTGTCCACGACCAGGGGATATTCTCTTAATTGCTGTCGTGTATGTTAGAAATACTCTAGTCTTTGTGATGTGCAACTACTGCTTTAATTTCATAGGGCTTAGAAGGATGTTAAAAGCGGTTTGTATTTCTCATCAGAAGCATAAATTCCCCTGGCAATATCTGGTGGTTTTTGAGTGTTACTTTTGCCTTCACTGCCAGAAAAATAGTTTCTAGATGAATGCATGAAAGGGAAGGTATTATGAGACTTATCTGATAATACAAACAGTGACAAACCTGGTGAAATTTATGGTGGGGGTTCAAAAACTCAGTTTAACAGTGATGCCAAGAAAGGGATAGACATCTCTTCACCTGCTCTATAAATACAGGAAAGCAATCTTAAAATCTGACCTGAGTTAGAATAATTGCCATTAATTTGTTCTGTGGTTTAAAAGTGCATAGCTTTCAAGCAGGGATAACTTGCCACGTATCTGTCAGCTACTACACTGAGACAGTCCTGTTTAAAACCTGTGAAGATAATTTGAGTAGTTTGTTTTCTCAGTAGTAGCTGGAGCAACATTTTTACATAGTAAGTCATTTTAAAAACTTTTTTATTTTACTTACACTGTTGTTAAGAGTAAAAGCTAGCTTAAGTTAGTATAGGAAAACAAGTGTAATAAAAGGTAAGCCATTCCGTTTTTTGTTCTCTACTTGCATGGTGTCCTTTAAGCTGGGTGGGGTGTTTTGTTTGATTTATCAAAACTTAAAGCAAATGATGGGAGAGAGTTCCATCCCTTAATAAAAAAAAAAAAAAAAAAAAAAAGGAGGGAGGGGAGCAGACCCAAAATGAAACACAGAATTGTCTTTCTGGAACGTTTGCTGCGTAGCATTAGGTAGGGAAGTGCATGCAGTCTAACAGTGCTATAGAAATGCTGATGATAATACTGATGTTCTTGGTTATCCATCAGTGAATACTTGCAGCTTATTATGATATTCGATAATGCTATAGATAATTAGTTTGTTTTAACAGAAGGATAAATTGTATTGATTAGTAATAGGTATACTTCTGTTTAGATGCTGCATAATCTTACAGTATAGATTTTTAAGCATTTGGGGGAAATCCTGTTTCCAAAACTTTGAATCTTTTATCATATGTATTGAGAAGAGCATTTCTTGCTTTTATTGCACAGATTTCCAGAGTACAGCTGATAAATACAGAACTGGGAATTTATACATGTCTTTTTTTCTAGGATCATTAAAGAAAGGGAAAGGAGGGTTTTCTACCAACCTGTGCATGACAGTTGACTTCTATCCCATGGATTTCCTGGAAAATTCCAAGATGAGGTTTAGTTTCATCAAGGTAGTTGGAACCTAATTCCTTTCAATTTTTGTAATTTGTATTTTTATAATCTGATTAAAAAAAATCTGCGGGAACTTTATATATATATACACACACAGTTGTTTAAAACAAGAACCAAAAAAAAAAGGGGGGGTTGTTGGTAGCCAAGAAGATCATTCAGTATTCAGTACAGCATGAGTTTTATTTAGTGTTTGTCTTGTCTGCAGAATGCCTCACAGTTTTGAGAGAAGAATTCCCTTCAGTTGATCATTCTGGAGAGCTAATTTTTAGTAGATGTTTTAACTCATTTTCCCTAGCTGTTTGATACGGATACTTCTACCTGCTCAGGTAAAGGTATGAGAATGAAGGTTTGAGTGTTAAAGGTGGTAGATGAATTGCTACCTACAGGGAGAGAGAGATGCTGGGAAACAAGACACACAGATAGTGAGGAAAGGAACAGAAATGAACTGAAAAAAAAAAATCAGACTGCTACAAAGGTGTTAGCAAGTGCTGCTGGTCTTATCAGTAAAGTGATAAACATTTGCTTTGCTTAGCTTAATAGGTCATTTTGTGCTCTTGTGGTATCCTATTCAGTGCAAAATAGCTGTAAAGGCCAGAAGTACCTAGCAGAGAATTCCTGGTAGCGGAACCTTGCCTTGCCTTATGTTAGTCCTGATTCCCCACAGTTGGCTTGGAAGGCCTTATGTGGTTTTCAATGGCTGTAAAGGATTGCTTGCATGCTGAAGTACAGGCTGTCTTCTTATATTAGCTTGTAATAGTGGGGACTAAATTTTAGGAAACTGCTAATGGTCAATTCCTCTACTGTGTACACGTCTGGACATAACTTAGATGATATGACAAATGAGGTCAAATATCCCTCACTTTTGATTTAGAACAGTTCTGCTAACAAACTGACTGACTTTACACAAAGATAAACTGAAAATATTACAATGCTCAGTATATTAATATATCTGCTTCACTAACTGTTGGCTTTGATGTCAAGAAATAGTTGCATGTTATACCTTTATTATAATAAAATATTGAGGGAAGGTAGAATTGCAAAAAAATTGGCCCAGTTCAGCCACTTCTTTTTTTTTTTTTTTTTTTTTGCTTATGCTATGGGAAGGTCAAACAATATATCCATTTAATAGCTCTATTTTTGACTTATATTGCAATGAAAAAATGGTATTTTTTCCCAATTTAAAGAAGTAACTGCAGCATTACCTATTAAAAATTGAAACACTTTAAACTGTAAACTGAAAGAGAATACTTGAGTTCCTTCCTCTCAGCTTTACAAGATGCTTTTAAAGCCTAAAAGCAAGATTATTAGATGTCTATTTAGCCCCCCTCTCATTGAATTTGCAGCCCTATAATTATGTGACTATGCATGTCAGATTCTTTGAGATTTATGCAGCTGCAAGTTGGATAATATCTGATTATAAATGGAAAAATGCACAGATACTGGGGTCTAAAGGAACTGCTGTGTGTAGTCTGGCCTTCTGTCTTGTTTCCTGTGTGCACTCTGCCTGCTGCTAAGCTGTACTTCAGTTGCTTCAAGGCTGAATTTGTCTAGCTCCTGATCCCCATCATTAGTGAGTGCATCAGAGGCTCTTCATCAATAAGATCTGCACACAGTACTTTGCTCAGCCTCCTTTTAAAAGAGCAAGGTTAAGCTCTTTAAACCTACCTTATGAAACCTCCCCTCCCCTTTCCAGAACTTCCATTTCCTACTGGTCCGTCACTGGGCTCACCAGTGCTGGCATGAAAAGGTGAACTTGCTTTCCTGTTCCTGCCAAATATTAACCTTTGAAATATCTAGTGACTGATCTACTGGTTTCACTGCGGGCGTTGCACTCTGAGTATGTATTGACGTTATTGCATGATTTTTCTTCTCCGAATCAGTTGTTAGTACATCTATTTTGTATGCAACTTTCACTGTTCATATAATACCTTTTGTTTCAGTGGTAGTGGGCGATGATTGATAATTGATGCAATTCAGAAGTACCCTCTTTTTTGCTTTCTCATTAGTCTGTGTGATATCAAAGGATGTTGCTAGCGATGTGGATGCTGGGCCAATACATGACCCTAAAGGGACAGAATGCTGTTAGTCCTGACCCTACTAGGAAACATTGGTTAACCACTGGCATGGGATCTCAGTCAGTTAATCTTCAATCACATCCATCATGTGCCCTGTTAATGCCATCCACAGCAAGTCTCTTAAATCCCAGTAGAAAGTAGTAAGTCACTGCCTCAGAAATAGAGAATTCTAAATATGTTATAGTAGCAGAGTTGCTTTTGTTAACCAGACTTGCAATTTTTATTTTTTAGGAAAAAAACAAAAGCAGATCTCTGAAAAGATCTGCTTTCTGTGAAGATATTCTGCCTGATAATAAGTTGTATTTTGCTTCTAATTCCTAATTCTTGGGTGATGGGGTTCCTTGCCTTAATGCCTTATTTTGTCCACAGTTCATAGGAGGCTGGCTGATCTAAGAGCATTATGTAAGAATCCAGTGCTTTTAAAAAATACTGGCATCATATTGATAGTCCTCTAATTCTTTGGATTTCTTTGATTTCCAAGAGCAGACTCTTACTAGTGGTTCAAGTCACTCACTTTCTTAATATTCCAGGAATAAGTGTTAAAGACCTTTTGTGGAACAACTTTAATTTTACTACACAAGCCCTATATTCTCCTTTGTTACATCTGCAAGACTTTGGTTTAGTATCAGTATCTCATAAGAAAATAATCCTCCCACTTCCTTCCAAAACTAGAACAGTAACGTGCTAAATGCCTCTTGAGTTTCCCCAACCCTGTTTATGATTCTACCATCTCTGTGTACTTCATTATCATATTTATTTAATGACCTCCTATCGTTTTAAACTGTACAAGCAGGAAAGTGAGTTAGCCTCAGAGTTAAGGAAGTAACGGCAATCCTCTCCTATGCTGAGAGGCAGAAATACTCATCGGTGTGAGCAGCTCTAGAAGAGGAGCAGCCATTTTCTCCCTGGTGCAGCGCTCCTCCCGCTTCCCCACAGCCTGTGGCCCCACCTACTGACTCGGGCTCGCGAAAGACACTGCTGTGGGGGGAAAGCTGTGCTCTTCTCCCTTGCTCATTACGGCTTCTCAAGAGCAAGGCTAATGCAGCTCCTCCTGCAGAAAGAACTGCTGCAAAGGAGCATCCTTTGGAGGAACCTTCAGCAGGAGCAAGATCCTGGCCAGTCTCGACTCTAGTGGCACACTCAGAAACAGGGGCCTGGTTGCTGTCTGATCACGCAGGCTGCTCGCCCTACACCTCTGTACGCCTGGCACCCTCCTTTCCTGCTGCTAGGCCTGTGTGTACACTGCCCTGCTCCCACCTGCCTGCACCCACACACCCTGCCCCCTTCTCGCTGTTTTGCTGCACCTGGATTCCAACCTCGTGCTGTTTGTCCTGTACCGAGGGAGTCTCTGCCTTAGCCAGTACAACTGATAGGGACGCTGCGGTGGCTGTGGGAAGCTGTGCTTTCTCAAGGCCCCTGTGCTCCTCCCTGCTCCCCTTATCTGTGAGCTTGGCCCTTTCTCACGGGCCTGTCAGCCATCTGTGGGTTCTGGGTGCTCTCTGCATCCTCTCCTGTTTCTCATGCTGCCCAGCCTGTTACCCCTGCTCTTCCCCTTGTCCTGTCCCGCTGCCCTCTACGTCCTCCCTGCTGAGCTCTGTGCCAGGCGGCGGCCCGGCTCTGCAGCCCCCAGAGCCCCCTTCCCCTCGCGGCTGCCCGCGCACACCGGCCCGGCGCGGGGGGCGGGCGCAGCGGGGC